>JAXCLQ010070918.1:0-12054 GCA_035584115.1 Cedrela odorata
TTTTATTTAATCACGACCCATAATAAATTGTTAATTTAAAGGTTTAGATTTATCGTAAAAATTTGTATAATTTTAAAAGTGTTGGTCTTATCATTTATCTAATAAAGGGTTATTATTATGTAATTATATTACGGTGAAAATATTTTTAAATATATATTTTATTATTATTATTTTACCTTTTAAATCCTTTGTATGTAATAATGTAAATGACATTGCATACTCTCTTTTTGTAAAGCCAAAGAAGTCGGTTTTTTTTTTCTTTAATTTAATAGCCCATTTACGAGGCTCTTTATGAATTTTAATCCACCCTAATTTTTACATTTTATTTTGATTAAAATATTTAAATTTGAACAAAAATACTCTCATTCTTTTATCGAGTAACATGGATGACTCTAATAAAGTTTTTAGACTTGTTTTACCATTTGCTTCGAATCAAAAACAAGTGAGAAGTGTTAAGAGGAAAAAAGAAACGTCAAGAGCACAAAAAATCAAAGATTATTGTGGTTTGCAAGATTTTTAATGTTACTTGCTAATCTTTTCTTTTTTTTCATATCAACACAAAGAAGAAAAAGTTGTCAAAAAATCAATAAAATCAATTTTGAATATATGGACGTTTCGTCTTCAAATTTTAATTCAAACATCAAGATTTCTTGACATTTTACAAGAATCTTGACTAAACATAAAAAAATGTCAATGTTTAGTACATGTGCTGCACAAAACATCAAGAAATATTAACATTTGGGTTAAAATTTGTAACCAATGTTTAGAAAATCACAAATGTGTCAATTATCTTTTAAAACATTATAAAAATCTTAACATTTTGTGCAAATATATAAAAAAAATATATAACAAACATAGAGAGTAAACGTTCAAATTTCTCGACTATTTATGGAATGTTGGGATTTTTAATATTGCTTGCAAATCTTTCTCTTTTTTTTTTTAGCTCTCAACGTTTTAAAACGTTAAGATTTCTCGACGTTTTGACTGTCAAGATTTCTTGATATTTTATTTTATCAAATTCGATCAATAGGTCTTTGTAATATCTTAATCTATATTTTTTTATTCATATTTTAAACTTAATTAATTTATACAAATTTTACCAACATTCAATATCTAAGTACATTATTAACATCACATTAGTTGAATAAATTCATTATACACACACACACACACACAAAATACATATTATAATTTAATAAAACTATAATATAATACAAATAATTTCACTGAAAGACTATTTTATAAAGAACCAATTAAATATTATTTGCCCTTTGTTTTCTTGTTTTTCTTTCTTTGTGGACAAACAAAACGGGGAAATGATATTGAAAACAATGGAAATCAAGTAATAAAGGAATTTTAAATTGGATTAAAATTCATAATGCGCCTAAAAAATGGGTCAAAAAACCCAAGAAGTCCCATTTTAACAGAGAGGCTGATTAATAATGGATCATGACTTGTATGTATGTGCTGACTGATGTCACCCTATAGGCCATGTTATTCTGTCTGATATTGAACCTTAGTGACAGTGTGAGAAATGCGACTTGAAATCTGAATGCACATGGTTTCCAATTCGGCATGTTTATCGCTTTATTGATTTGCTTTGCCAAATCTAATTTTACAAGGGCTTGAAAAATTTTAAAAACTTATGAAAATAATAATAACAAAAAGTTATACGAGACATGTTGTAATAATATAATTTTAACACGTTAATTTATATACAAAGAGTTTGCAATAAAAAGTTCGTATCGATCCTTTCGAAATAAACATTAAGTTTGCACTAAAGTTTGTATTATTATTAATTGTTTTAAAAATTGTTTTTAAATTCACTCAATTATTATTATTATTTAAATTCAAATATATTTCGATTAATTGTCTGTTGCAACTTACTTTTAATGAATTTATTATAACATCGTTTGGATATTTATACCTATATTGGACTATTTCCTCTACTATCATAATTTATTATAGTACAATTTTGATATTTGTTACTTATATTAGGCTATTTTCTCGGCTTTCGTCGAGCCAATTGGGGGTTTCCATGGTCTATTTTACATTATGTGGTCAGAGAATTAGAAACACAGAAAATGGGAGTCATGCCCATGTACTACTTTGTTCCTCCGATCGTATTTATGTAGGACCATGGTCGTAAAATAATTTATTAGTCATATTATGTATACATTTTTTTAATATTATTTAATGAAATAACATCAGCAATATTATAATATATCGATTTTAACCTTTAAATTAATGAAATAAATATTATATTAAATAAAATAAATATTATATTAATTAACATTTTTTAATATTTATTATATTTTATTTAATCACGACCCATAATAAATTGTTAATTTAAAGGTTTAGATTTATCGTAAAAATTTGTATAATTTTAAAAGTAATGATCCTATCATTTATCTAATAAAAGAAATAACAGAATTGATTTTCAAGCATGTGGTGAAATATTTCAGAGTGCTAGAAGATATTGTGAGTGATAGAGATGTAAGATTCACAGGTAGATTTCAGACTTCGCTTTTTAATCTCATGGGCATCGAATTGAAGTTCTCTACAGCAAATTATCCTTAGACAGATGGTCAAGCTGAGAGGTTGAATGCACTATTAGAAAAATACTTGCAACATTATATGATGACTAGTAAGAAAAATTGGAGAGATTTGCTTTACTCAACTTAGTTTTGCTATAACATACATAAACCATCTTCTACAGAGATGAGTCCAGCGAAATTAGTGACGAGACAATAACTTCGCACGCCACAAGAGGTGGCAAAACAGAACACTGAGGTGAAGTGTCCAGGGGCATACAAGCTTGCATAAGACAAACAAGAGATAATTAAGCTAGCCTTTGAAAGTCTAGCCAAGGCATCTCGTCGGATGAAGAAATATACCGATGTAAAGCAAAGAGACCTAGAGTTTAGCGAGGGAGATTTGGTGTTGTTGAAACTTACTTCGCAGATTTGGAGAAGATTAGTAGCAAAACAATTCACAGAGGACTAGTGTGAAAGTACGATAGACCCTTCGAAGTAGGCAAAGTTACCTATAAACTAAAATTGCCAGAGATATTAAAGATACACCCAAAAGTACATGTGAGTTACTTAAACCTTTTCATAAAGACTTGGTCGATGCTGGGCGGCAACAAACCAAGCGAGCTTCACCAGTGATCGGAAAGTAATTTAATAAAGTGGTCAAGAATATCCTTAATTATCGGACTATGAGGCAAAGTAAGAAAAACAGAAAAATGAACTATTTGGTTCATGAAAAGGGAGAAGCGCAGCGAATACAAGCTGAGAGCGAGACATCACGTTGCGGCAGTTCAAGAAGCAAGTGAATGACTACCTTTCTGATCCAACGAAAAAGTTGACTTAAACTCAAAGTGTGCCACCTTGCTATCAAGATGAGTTATGAGCAGACTCATCCTATAACCAAGCAATGCTAGCATAGACACATAAGTTAGAGCTAGTTAGAATGTGAACTCTAAGGATTATAGTGATGCACAAAATAATAGTTTGACTAGGCAAAAAACTTTGATATCCCTAGAAAGCCAGGGGTGTTAGTTTCATCTATAAATTGAAGGCTTGATATTGTGTTTTTAACAATCAATAAGCTATAGAGAGTATTGAGATTGGTGTGATCTAGTACTCGTTCTAAAGAAAAAAAGTCTAGAATTTTAGGAGAGCATTCACAAGAGTTTAGTGAGTGGTTTTGTAATCATTTTTAATTAATTAATAAAAAAGTTGAGGCAAGAAGCTTATGTGATTATATTGTTTTGTCTTTGTGCTTGTGTTGGCTTGTTTGTGCTTGTGTAGAAAATTGGCAAAGAAGTGAGTGCTAGTTAAGGAGACTTGATGCATTGCGTGGTTAGCTGCTTATCAAAAAAAAAAAA
Organism: Cedrela odorata; assembly: GCA_035584115.1. Lineage (NCBI taxonomy): Eukaryota > Viridiplantae > Streptophyta > Magnoliopsida > Sapindales > Meliaceae > Cedrela > Cedrela odorata. Next base: position 3,893 of record JAXCLQ010070918.1, read on the forward strand.
AAAACCCATTACACTTTTTGTAAAGTCCAAGAAGTTAGGGTTCTTTTATTATTTAAAAGCCCATTTCTGAGACTTATTATGAATTTTAACCTATCCTAATTTTTACACTTAATTTTGGCTAAAATATTGAAATTTGAACAAAAATACCCTTTCTCTTTTTGTCCTGCCAAGTTTTTTTGACTTATTTTACCATTTGCTTCAAATAAAAAACAAGTGAGAAGTATTTAGAGGAAAAAAAATCATCAAGAGCACAAAAAATCAAAGATTATTATGGTTTGCAAGATTTTCAATGTTACTTGCTAATTTTTCCTCTTTTTTTTTTTCATATCAACCCAAAGAAGTAATAATTGTCATCAAATCAATTTTGAAAATTTGGACGTTTAGTCTACAAATTTTAATTCAAACATCGAAATTTTTTGACATTTTGCAAGAATCTTGACTAAACATAAATAAATAAAAAAATCTCGATATTTAGTAAATGTTTTGCACAAAACATCAAGAAATATTGACAATGGGGTTAAAATTTAAAATTTAAAATTAATGTTGAAAAAATCACACTTGTCAATTATCTTTTAAAACATTATGAAAATTCGAACGTTTTGTGCAAATATATAGAAAACATTAAAAAAAAAAATCTCCACATTTAATAGAAATTATATAGCAAACATCAAGAGTAAAAATGTCCAGATTTCACGACTATTTACGGAATGTCGAGATTTTCAGTATTACTTGCAAATCTTCTTACTTTTTTTTTTTTTTATTTCTCAATATTTTAAAACGTTAAGATTTCTCGACATTTTGACTATCAAGATTTCTTAACATTTTATTTTACCAAATTCGAACAGTACGTCTTTGTAATATCTTAATCTATATTTTTCATTCATATATTAAACTTAATTAATTATACAAGTTTAGCCAATATTCAATGTCTAGGTATATTATTAATATTAAATTACTTGAATAAACTTAATATACAAAAAAAATACATGTTATAATTTAATAAAACTATAATATAATACAAATAATTTTGCTCACTTTAAGTTTTTGTAACAAAAATATCAAAAGACTATTTTATAAAGAACCAATTAAATATTATTTGCTCTCTGTTTTCTTGTTTCTTCTTTGGACAAATAAAACGGGGAAATGATATTGAAAACAATGGAAATCAAGTAATAAAGGAATGAGGGTATTTTTGTCCGGATATTAGTTTTTTTAAAACCAAAATTAAGAGAAAAATTTAAATTGGATTAAAATTCATAATGCGCCTAAAAAATGAGTCAAAAAATCCAAGAAGTCCCATTTAACACAGAGGCTGATTAATAATGGATCATGACTTGTACGTGATGACTGATGTCACCCTACAGGTAAGCTTATTCTGTCTGATATTGAACCTGACAGTGTGAGAAATGCAACTTGAAATCTGAATGCAGAAGGTTTCCAATTCGACACGTTTATCGCTTTATTGCTTGCTTTGCCAGATCTATTTAAATTCCCAGATTCTCTCTTCTATTCTACAGCTTAAGGCAGTCGTTCTTGTTAGGATTCTTGAGTTGAGTTTTTCATTCTGTATCAATGGACTCAAAGACTTCTCCAGTAGAAATGTTCTTCTTTCCTTATGTAGGAGGAGGTCACCAAATTCCTATGATAGACATGGCCAGAATCTTTGCCTCTCATGGCGCTAAATCCACCATCGTCACAACTCCGAAACACGCCCTTTCTTTCCAGAAATCCATCGACCGAAACCAACAATCCGGCCTCCCGATCGCCATCAAGACTCTGGTTTTACCTGACAATGTCGAGATTGCAGACACAGACATGTCTGCTACACCACAGACTGACACTTCCATGCTTCAAGAACCTCAGAAAGCACTTCTTCTCGAGTGCAAACCAGACTGCATAGTTCATGATATGTTTCATCGTTGGTCTGCGGATGTTATAAACAGTCTTGGAATTCCAAGAATTTTGTTTAGTGGTAATGGTTGTTTTTCTCGTTGTGTTCAAGAAAACATGTGGAAGTATAAGCTCAGGAGAAGGTGACTTCTGATTATGAGCCGTTTGTGGTTCCTGGTCTTCCTGATAGGATTGAATTGACCAGATCTCAGCTTCCGACGTTTGCCAGGCGACAAGAGCATCGTGGCCATGGGTTTGGTCCTAAAAGGATGCCAAAACCTGAAGAGAATAGTTTTGGGGTTGTTGTTAACAGTTTTTACGAATTGGAGACAGATTATGTTGAGTATTTCAGGAAAGATTTGGGAAACAGGGCATGGATTGTTGGACCAGTTTCTTTTATGTAACAGAAATGTAGAAGATAAAGCTGAAAGAGGCCAAAAGACCACTATTGATGAACAACAAATTCTTAACTTTCTCGACTCTAAAGAACCCAATTCAGTTCTTTACATCAGTTTCGGAAGCTTAGCTCGCTTAGCTCCTGAACAGCTCCTGGAGATCGCACATGGTCTTGAGGCTTCCAAGCATTCATTCATTTGGGTAGTTGGAAAGATCTCCCGATCCCCAGGAAAAGAGGGAGAAAATGAAGATAAAAGTTTGTTTCCAACCGGATTTGAAGAAAGAATAAGAGAATCCAAGAAAGGACTAATAATCAGAGGATGGGCACCGCAGCTATTGATATTAGAACACGCAGCAGTGGGCGGATTTCTGACGCATTGCGGCTGGAATTCTACTCTGGAAGGTGTGAGCGCTGGCGTGCCAATGATAACTTGGCCTATATCAGCAGAACAGTTTTCAAACGAGAAGTTGATTACAGATGTGTTGAAGATTGGCGTGAAAGTGGGGAGTATAAACTGGGTGTCGTGGAACACCTATGAAGCTACAGCTGTGCGCAGAGACAAGGTGGAGACAGCGGTGAAAAGGCTGATGGGTGGCGAAGAGGAGGCGGCGGAGACGAGGAGAAGAGCCGGAGAACTTGGAGAGAAAGCCAAGAGAGCTGTTGAAGAAGGTGGATCGTCGTATATGGATGCTGAGGCTTTGATTCAGGAGCTCGAGTCTCGCAGGAAAAATTGAATCTTGAATTTAAATTAGCTAAAGAGGTGTGGCATAAAAGAAATAATAATTACAGGAACATCAACTTGATTGACGAATAAATGATATTGTTAGTTTGTAATTCTTGGTTTATAATAAGTTTGGATTTCTTATCTCGCATCAAATTTGAATTTCTAATACAAAGAATTGATCTAATTGAAAATGTAACTGTAATAAATTTAGGCAATGGCTGTTGCAGAAGAATCAAAGACAAATTTTAATGGCTTGTCGTGACAACGTGGAATGAAACGTATGAGATTACGTCATAATTAATGGACTAATGGGATCACTTCCCATGCAAGGTTATACTAAGTAAATGTCTTTCCCTTTCAAGAAGTTTGATTGACAAACAATTTGACGGGAAAAAATAATGTAAAAATTTGTTATACACGTATTGAATAATGTTGGTTGTATTTTGTTTAAATTATTTACATTATTTTAGTTCAAAAAATTTTATCTTTAACTGAAAAAAATAAATATTTAGGTACGATTTGTAGATTAATATAACCCTTTCTCTTTTCTCTTTTCTCAACGTAAGATTCGTGGTATATTATTATTTATTTTTTTAAATAATTATGCAAACTAGTCAAAGGACTTATGTCTATACCTATATTGTAATGATTAACAAATAATATTAAAAACAACACTTATATATGTAAATTGAAAAATAATTGTAATTATATCAAACAAATACTTAAATATAATACACATTTCAATAATATTATACTTACCCCTAAACTCTGATTCATCTATGCTAACTTTGTCGTATTTTTCTGGTACTTGATATATTGACTTACAATATCATAGCGCAATAACACTAATGTGTATTAGAATACAACATATCTCTATAGATATTGATTAAATTAGATTAGATCATCTATCATACGCAATAACCATAAATCAACCTGAACGCAGCCCCCGACTAATCATGAACTTTTCCAGTATGTAGAAAAGCGACAAGTGTACCACTTCTAAGATGAGTATCGTATCAAAATCAATCTGGTTATACACCGTCTCAATGTCATTCAACGTGATACGCTCATTGATATTGCCCAAATACTCTCTGTACAATTGTGTACTATTGGAAAGATCTACAATAAGATAATCTCCACAACGTAAGCCAGTAATCAACTCGAATTTCGTGAGTGAAAAATGAATTACATGCCCCTAACGTGAAACCACATATTGTTGCTGTCCTCTACACTTACTTCATACAACAATATAATGTGTATGAGAATAGGTGAATGGTGTAAGTTTTCGAGGGATAAGAAGTATCTAAAATAATACTGTCTGAATATATCTACTTGCATTGCTGTTAATTTTTTCCTAATATGATCTATTACCCCAAATCGGGATAAACAAATTCCTTCACCATGAAAGTGGTCAAATGTTGAAATTTTCAATTGTGATTGTTTGGCCATTTGTACCTGAATAAATTACACCGACAAAAAGTAAATTCTAAGACAATTTACAACTTCATAAATTTTTATACACATACATAAAAATTTGTATTAAAAAACTAGATATGTTGAAAAAAAAATTAATACTAAAATATAATTATTTTTTTAAAAAAAAACTTCTATTAACACTTTTCTACTAAATAATTTTTTAAAAAATAATAAACAATTAAATTTTCTAGTAAAATTTATATATTAAATATTTATACTAAAACAAATTTTTAAATTTTTAAAAATTTATAAATAATATTTTTCTACTACATATTTTTTTAAGTAAATAAATAAAACAGTTCTACCTAAATAAATTTATATATAAACTTACATATTCTAATTTTTTTAAATTTATTTTTAAAAATAAAATTTAAAATTTATTTATAAAAAATCCCAATTAAATTTATATGTAAATATAATACTAAAATTTACTTTAAATAAATTTATATATAAATAAAGTTATATATAAATATAAACTTACATAAATTTATATAAATATAAACTTACATATACTACAATCTATTCTACCTAAATATATATATATATATATTTACGTATACTACAATTTATTCTACTTAAATATATATATATATATATATATATTGTCACGTCCCAACCTTGGGGTCAACTTATGACAATCGTCACAAACCCTCCTAATACAATCCATGCATCCTAATTATATTAAGGAAGCTTGTAAAGCTTCTTATAAACTATAAACTCCTGAAAACAGGTTATAAACATATTTTCCATTTATGAGAGTATTATAAAAAAATTGATCTTCGTGATCAATTCATCCATAACATGATAAATTAATATAAATGTCAATTTAGAAAATTATTTACATATGGGTTGAACAAAATAATAAATTCTTACATACTCATTTATTTACAACACTTACATTTATCCAAATAAAACATGTCCAGTGGACTCTGAATTACACATGTGAGTCAAGATAGTAAAGTCTACCAAGAGCGTCGTATACTCTCAATCGCTACCATAAGCCCAGTTAGGACTAACGCTCCTAACCTGAAAACTGAAATGGTGAAAAGTGGGTATACAACTATACTCAGTAAGTAAATACATACATACACGTATATACATACATGCACACACATTTCCAAATACAAATATTATGATTCATTTCAAAATGTACTCCAAAGTATAGATATACATTTATGCATGTTTATTTAAATCAATGATCACAATACATCTAATTGGTCTACAAACAGTTTTAAAACAATCAATTCAGGCTGATCATACGTTCTGGATACGCTACCTTGGTCAGGATAAATTCGTAACCATCAGTGAGCTTTTCATGTGTAAATCATATGCAATAAATCTTATCAAATAGAAAAATATTTCTCATACTTTGTAAAATCAATTATTTTCGTTAAAACATGTATTTATAAAAATAAGTCTGCCTCACTAATGTTTGCCCCAAGTAGTCATTTGGTGATACGAGTAACTGTCCTCGAAATCAGTCAAATCCAAGAAAACCTATCAAGTCGTCAAGACTTTTCATAAGGTATTTATCTATAACCACACACATATGCGTTCGATATACAGTGGGCTTGCCATGACCTCTTCCACTTATATCAGTCTCACTGCAGTTCCACTCACCTGTACGGCCTCTCAACAGGTCCGTTCATAAGTTACTTCCCTTTATATACAATCAATAACCTAGCTCACTGGCCAATAAACAATAATTAGCCTTACCGACCTCATCATCAATATACATGCATTTATAAATCATTTCAAAACGATAGTTATACATCATATAAATCAAGTTTGACCTCCTTGGCCATAATAACTTTTATACAAATCATTTTCATCAATGATTTTAAATCATTTAAACAATTCAAGCCTCCCCGATTATTTCAGCATGTATACATATCAAAGCATTTTCAATAAGCAGACCAAATAAACAAAACATTCCAATATCATGTAAAACACATTAAACACATTTCATTTCAATTTCATTCCAATCATAAAATGACTTGGTTAACACATAAGCATATATATATATATATATATATTAATAACACATATATATATTTACATAGTCATTTATGTATAAATTTACTCACAACAAGGGGAGGGTAACTACTCATACTACTGATCCTCATGCTCAATCGGTATTCATCACGGGTTCTCAGAACCGAACACCACACATGCATATATAATGAAGCACGTTTTCAATAATAAATGCACTAAATACAATGCTTGTGGAAAATGTGGCTACGATCTCTTAGTTGGCACACGATACATCATGAGGTTTACTAACCAATGCCATTTAATTGATTTCCAATAACGAAATCTCATGACAGTGAGTATTTTTAACTCATATTTTCGTCTAAAACGAACTATACACAATTCGACTAATATCCAACTCATATTTGACCATTATATATCCCAATTGGTTTAACTAATACAAATCTACATTTCCTACGTAAAATTAATATATATTTCAGGTGAACAGTGAATCCTAAGATTTCAACTTGTTATCAAATCTTAAAATCAAACATATAATGAGTTAATAGGCTTACCTTTAGCTTGTAAAAGTTTATAAGAACCTCACATTGTCGTTTGGAGACAAAAATTTTAAATTCTTTTCAAAACCCTAGTTTCTTCCTTACTATTTCCAATCTAAAATTGATACGAAAGTGATAAGTAAAAGATGGGTAATCTCGTAGGAATTGAGATTGAAAGAGAAATTAACAGATTGAAGAGATACATGAAGAAATCAGTGAGAGAGAAAGAAAGAGTACGTATTTTAGTGAGAAAAAGAGAATGAACAAATAAGAGAAAGTTGGGGTCGATTCTCTCCCTTGAGTATTTATATAAATGGGTGAAAAGACCAAATTAGTCATCAAATTTCACCCAGATTTATGTCATGTATCATACATTTGGATTGGGTATTGATACCTTTAGTCCAAGTATTCATTTATTCTTTAAGAATTAGATTCTGGAAATTCCATTGACCTTGGGTATCGATACATTAGTCTTTATGTATCGATCCTTCTCATTTCAATCTATCGATACCTTTGTTGAAGATATCGATCTGGTTCAACTTGTAATTAATTTCGAACTCTCTTACTTGGTATGAATCGATACATTCAATAAAGGTATCGATTTGGTCCATCTTATAATTATTTTTGAACTCTCTGTTTTCAAATGTATCAATCCTCTTGAGGAAGGTATCAATCTGGCTAGTTTGTAATTTCTTCTCAAGTCTCTGACTTACCAAGTATCGATATCTTTTATGAAGGTATCGATCCCTGCATCAGGTATTGACTTGAATTCCTCAATGTATTGATACTTTGTACATGTATCGATCTGTAACCTTAATGTATCAATATATTTGAACGATGTATCGATACTTCCATTCCAAATATCTATCTCTTCATACTTAGAATGGATTTTGACCTTTTTCTTTTCCTTTCTTAACACTAATTTCTTTTACTTCAGCGTAGGGCATTATTCGAAAACTAAATATACGTTAAATCCAACTTAATTTATTTAAATCCTTACATCATGAGTTTACTTAAGTCACCTAAGCTTCGATTGCTTGTCAACTAACAATATATATATATGCATGTGCAAACTTGAATATCGTTAATTGATCATGTCATCCTTATGTTTGGATAACAAGGTTTGACATATATATATATATAT
>JAXCLQ010070919.1:0-13294 GCA_035584115.1 Cedrela odorata
TTTTTCCTCTCTTTCACTTTTTTATTCTCTTTTATCTCTAGATTTTGCTAAACAAAGCAAGATTATTCTAGAATTTGAGCCTCTATTTGCATCCATATTGAGCTTCCATGTTTACAAATTTCTGGACTTAAATTTGGGCCTCCATTTTCTACAATATTGGGCTTGGATTTATAATAGGATGTGGGCTTTATAATAGTTTTGTGCCATAAGATTTGATTTTTGTATTATTGCCCCACATTTATAATAATTTATATTCTTTTCCCCTACTTGTTATGAATTACCACATTGGCCCCTCAAGTTTTGAAAACATTTCATTCTAGTAACAGATATCTTATAGTAATTATTATGAAAAAAATTTGGGTCATTACAAGATCGATACATATAAAGAAAATATTGATACATTTTAAAACAAAGAGTTCGAAAATAATTACAAGATAGACCAGATTGATACCTTCATTAAAGGTATCGATACATAAAGACAAATGTATTGATACTCGAGATTGAAAGAATTTTCATATTCAAATTTTAATAAACGGATCAATACGTAGTCCAAAGAGATCCATACCGAGTTCAAAGGTATCGATACATTAGGCAAATTTGGGTAAAACTCAGCGAGTAATTTTGGGTGTTCTTAAATATCTTAAGGGCAATTTAGTTTTTTTGCTCATTTCTATAAATACCTAAGAAGGGGATTCAAGTTCCTAGTATCTCTTCATTTGTCTCTTTTCTTTGCTCTTTAAAACACACGTTTCTCTCTCCCTCTCCCTTTTATCTCTCGAGATCTCTTAAGATCCTTTGCGTTTTTCTTTCAAATTTTGTAGCTAAGTGATTACCCAATCTCCTTTCTTCAAATTTTCCATTTAAACGTTGATTTGAGGTTTCTAAGAATTTTAATAGGTTCTAGATAAGTTTATTAACTTGTTATAAGCTTGATTTAAGATTTGATATAAGTTAAAATCTTAGGATTAATTCAAGACTTACATTGACTTTGCATAAGAAATGTAGATTTGTGTTAATTTGGGTTAATTGAAGTATATGATAGTCAATTATGAGTTGGTTCTCATGTGGAATGTGTATATTCGTTATAGATGAAAATCCAAATTTGGAATACTTACTATTATGGGATTTCATTATTGGAAATCGAATAAATGGTTTTCATTGGTAGGCTTCGAGAAAAGTGTCATGTGTCAACTAACGAAATTTAACCATGTTTTCCATGAACATTGCATTTAGTGCATATATGTTAAATTACTTGGAATCGTGAAATTCATTATATTATGCATGTGTAGAATTAGGCATCGAGAACTCGGGAGAATGACCTATTAGACATGAGGATCAATAGTGAGAGTGGTTACCCTCCTCTTATTCTGAGTAAATTTATACATATATGAATATGTATACTTTTATGTGTGTATAATGTTATATGTATGCTTGTGTGTTAACAAACAATTTTTCGAAATAAACTTGTTTATAAATGATTTACTTTGACATTGGGATAAAATATTGTATGGTTTGTTGTTACATTATTTAATTGATATACATGCTGAAATGGCCAGGGAGGCCTAATTTGATTTATATGACTACATCATTGCTTTGAAAATGATTTAATTTGTGCATGTATATTGGTGATAAGGTCGGTAAGGCCGATATTTCCTAAATGGCCAGTAGGCATGTATTTACTGTAGCTACAGGGAGGCAGTATAGAATGGATCTATTAAGAAGCTGCATAGGTGAGTGGAGTCGCAATTAGGGCTAATATAAGAGAGAAAGTCCATGACAAGCTCACTATGTGCCGTGCACGTATGTGCGGTTATAGATATCCTATAGAAAGTTCTGGCGGCTTGATATGGCTATCTTGGATTTGACGGATTATAAAAACAGTAACTCGTATCACCAAGTGACTACTCGAGGCCAACATTAGTGAGATAGACGATTATTTTTACAAATGCCTATTTTACAAAAAATAAATGATTTTACCAAGCATGAGAAATAATTTTATGTTTTATAAAAATTCATTGCATATGGTTTTATGCATAAAAGATTCATTGATGGTTTCGACATTTGTCAGAACTAAAATTTTTCGTAATAGTTTAATAAAAATTTTGGTGATCGGAATAAAAATTTTTGAACATAAAGGATAAACAATTTGAAATTTTAGTTAATAATTTTAGATTATTAAAATTTCAATTTGGGCTTTAGAAAATACAAAGTAAAAACAAGCACATTTAATTAACAATTTTGGGCTATTTTAGTTTCAATTAGATTTAACAAAATAAATTGTAAGAACAAGCCCACATGGTAAGCAAATATGTAAGCCCAAATAATGGGTAAATAGTAAACCCAATTTTTAAGCCCAAACGTGCATGGATATAATGGTCATTCTTGCATGGACATAATGGTCATTTCTAGTCTCTCTTTTAGTTCTAGAAAAATCAAGACAATGAGGAAAAAAAAATCAAAAAGGCAAAATTTTGTTAAGGCTAGAGAGAAAAATGAGAAAGGAGATGAGAGAAAGAAATTTCGGAGGAGGGATAAGAATTTCTAAAACAAGAGATCAAAAATAGGAAGAGGAGGAGAATGACGGGAAAGAGTGAAGAGAGAAGCAACATACGGGGAAGAGATTAAATTTTTGAGAAGAGAGAAATGAAGGAACTGAGAGATGCAAGGAAGAGACAGTCAAGACTAAAAGAGATAAACCCATGGAAAAACAAGGTTAGTAAAGCATTGCTGTCATTTTCTTTTATGATATGATGATGAACTCTGCAAGAAAGATGAGAGAAACGGGCATTACGAGTTCCTAGTACTGCCATTTGGGTTGGCTAATGCTCCAACAGCATTTATGGATCTCATGAATCATGTCTTCCATTCTTACTTGGATAAGTTTGTGATCGTCTTCATTAATGATATTCTGGTGCACTCCAAAAATAAGAAAGAGCATGCTCAATACCTTAGAATTGTGTTGGAGACTTTAAAAGATAGAGGGTTAAAGTTATAGTGCAATGGGAAAAACTGAAGAATGTCACCAATAATAGAAGTTTTTTGGGTTTAGCTGGATATTACTGGAGGTTTGTAGAGGAATTTTCTTTGATAGCTACTCTACTAACTAGACTGACAAGAAAGGGGGTTCAATTTTAATGGGATGAGCAGTATGGGCAGAGTTTTTAAATATTAAAGGATCGCCTTACTTCTGCACCAATTCCGACTCTTCCTATACTAGGGTATGGATATATTGTGTATAATGATGCATCTAAGCAAGGATTAGGCTGTGTACTTATGTAAAATGGGAAAGTAATTGCTTATACTTCTCATCAGCTTAAGCAATATGAAGTTAATTATCCTACCCATGATTTAGAACTGGTGGTAGTAGTCTTTTCATTAAAGATTTAGAGACACTACTTGTATGAAGAGTAGTGTCAAGTCTTCACAGACCATAAGAGTTTGAAATATCTTCTCACTCAGTAAGAGTTGAATTTGAGGCAGAGTAAATGGCTCGAGTTAATTAAGGATTATGACTTAATTATCGAGTACCATCTAGGAAAAGCTAATGTAGTAGCTGATGCTTTGAGCATAAAATCTTCTGTTACAATAGCATTTGTCTTCTATTACAATAGTATTTGTCCAAGCAACACATATGTCTTTGTTAGTATAATTAAAGGCCTTGGGTGTAGCCTTAAGTTATAACGATATTGAAGCCTTGGTGGCTAATTTTGTGGTGAGACCACCATTAGTGAATTAAATTAGAAAAAAGCAAATGCAAGATAGTAGTTCAGTCAAGATATGTTAGGACGTACTTGACGGGAAAGAAAGTGACTTTTACCTTACATTAAATGGTACATTAACTTTGAGAGGTAGAGTTTACGTGCCTGATGTTGATGACTTAAGGAAAGCCATTATGAAATAGGCAAATTGTTCTGCTTTTGCTATTCATCCTGCAAGTACGAAGATGTACCGAACCATCAGAGATAGTTATTAGTGGTCAGGTATGAAAAAGGACATAGCTGAGTATGTTGCAAGATGTTTGGTGGTCAACAGATTAATGCAGAACATCAGAAACAAGTAGGAACTTTACAACCCTTACCCGTACCAGAATGGAAATGGGAACATATTACCATAGATTTTGTGCTTAGTTTACCCTGTACTCAGGTAAGACATGATGTTATATGGATTATAGTGGATCGTTTGACCAAGTTAGCTCATTTTCTGCCAATCCATATAAAGTAGTCTTTAGAGAAATTGGCAAGACTTTACATAGCAGAGATCATAAGATTACATAGAGTACCCGTCACTATAGTGTCAGATAGAGATCCTCGTTCTACATCTCGATTCTGGTCAAAGTTTTAGAAATCCATGGATACTACTTTGAACTTTAGTTCTGCATTTCATCCTCAGACTAATGGTTAGTCAAAGAGGACTATCCAAACTTTGGAAGATATGTTGAGGGCATGCGTTATAGAATTTCAAGGTAGCTGGGATATGCACATACCACTGACTAAATTTGAATATAATAACAGTATCAAACTAGCATTGGTATGGCTCTATATGAAGCTTTATATGGTAGAAAATGCAGAATGCCTCTATGTTAGGATAAAGTCGGTGAAAGGAAGCTAGAAGGCGTGGAATTAATAGAAACCACCACTGAAAAGATTAAGATCATCTGAGAAATAATGAAAGTGGCACAAGATAGGCAGAAGTCTTATGTTGATTATCGACGAAGAGATTTAAAGTTGATGTTGATGACATGGTGTTCTTAAAAGTATCATCTTGGAAATGGGTGATTCGTTTTAGGAATTGAGGGAAGTAGCATCCACGGTTTATTAGGTCGTTCAGAATAATAGAATGAGTAGGCATGGTAGCCTACAAATTAGAATTACCTCCAGAGTTGGCAAGAATTCATAATGTAATCCACATTTCAATGTTAAAGAAATATGTCCCAGATCTTTCACACATCCTAGAGGCACCTCCAGTAGAGTTGAGGGAGGATTTGAATTATAAACATTATCTTATAAGAATAGTTGATCGGCAAGATCGAGTGTTAAGAAGTAAAACCATTCCTATGGTAAAAGTTGTATAGCAGAATGCAAATGTCGAGGACATGACTTGGGAGCTTGAGTACTCCATGCAACAATAATATCTATATCTTTTTCAATAACAGGTATGTGAAATTTTGAGGACAAATTTTTTCTAAGGTGGGTACAACTTATAAACCCTGTCCTTTAAGCATAAGGGTAAGATAATTAATTTATGACATTCATGTCAACACATGCATAACTGATGGTTAGTTGACACATTAATGAGGCTTAGGTAAATTTAAATTAAGTTTAATAATATGAATACCATAAATTTGAAGTTTATGATTTGAAATTTAGCATAAGAAAGATTTCAGAATAAAGCTCTACGCTGAAGCACTCGGCGATTGGGCAAGAGTATTGATATTGAGAAGGGAAGAAGTCAACACTTTCTTGAAAAGTATCGATACTATAAAGGTTTAGAATGATACAAGCTGAAAAGGTCGACACTTTGCAAAGAGGTCGATACTTGAAGGATAAGTATCGACACTCGGGCTTAGAAATTTTTCCAGAATGTGAATTGTATAAAGGTATCAATACTTTTGTCAAAAGTGTCGATATTTGAACAGGAAAATATCGACACTTTGCCCTAGAAAATTTTGAACATACAGACTTCAAAAAAATATCAACACTTAGGTTGAAAATATCGACACTTTTGCCCAGAAAATTTTTGAATGCTACTGACTTCAAAAATATCGATCCCTTTATGAAAGCATCGACATTTTCATTAAAAGTGTTGACACTTTCATCAAAAGATAAGGGCAACTCAGTACTTTCATTCATTTATATAAATACCTATGAAGGGGAAATAAATTGCATGCTTCTCATTAGTTAATTCTCCTACTCTCTCTCACTGTCTCTATCAAATTTTCTTAAAAATTAAAGCAAAACAACTAAGTTATCGATCAAATCTTGCTTACTCAGTGACTAACCATCTTCTCCTCTACGATTTAGTGCCACATTTAGACTGAAAAAGGCAAGAAAGAGCATGAAAGAAAATTAGGGTTTCAATGAAATTTGGGGTTTTACCAATTAAACGAAAATTTGAAGTTGTAAGGACTTCTACCAGTTCTTGGTAAGTCCATTAACCCATTTAATGTACAATTTTAAATATTTGAGCATGTTGAAATCTAGGGTTACCGCTTACTTAAGAATTTAAGTTGAATTTGCGTAGGAAATCTAGTTTTGCGTGATAAATTGGGATAATTGGAAGTATATAGTAATTGAATATATATTGAATGATTATTTGGAATGAGTATATTCGTTTTAGAGATAAATGCAGAATTAGGGATGTATACATTTCGTGTAAGACAAAAATGTAAAATTTTGAATATTAATGGCCATGAGATTTTATTGTTGGAAACTGGATAAATGACTTAGTTAATTAAGCCTTGCGAAGTAATGTGTCAACTAAGAAAATTTAGATATATTTTCCACGCAATTGCATCTAGTGTATATTTGTTAAACTAATTGGAATCTTGAAATTTATAAATATAAGCATGTGTGATACTAGGTTCCGAGAACCTGAGTGAAGTACCGAGTAGACACAATAATACGTAGTAGGAGTGATTATCCTCCTTTTTGTTGTGAGTAAATTTATATATGCATGAATTATTTAAATATATGTGTATGATATACATATATGTATTGTTGTGTGTTAAACATATGTTTATGGATATTTTACATGATATTGAGGATAATTGTTTGTTTTGGTCTGATTTTTAAAAATCTATTTAATATACATGCTGAAATGGCTGAGGAGGCCGATGTGATTTATAATCATTATTTGAAAATAAAATGATTTGTTATTATGCATATATATAGGTGATGTGGCTAGTGGGCTGATTATTGAATTAATGCCAGAAGGCTTGATGTATAGCCAGTAGGCTTGTGTTTTTACTGTATATACAAGAAGGTAGCATGTAGACGAACCTATGAGAGGCCGCATAGGTGAGTGGAGCCGTAGTGAGGCTAGTATAAGAGGGAAAAGTCATGGTAAGCCCACTATATGCCGAACATGTATGTGCTGTTATAAAGACTCTATAGAAAGTCCTAGCGGCTTGATAGGGATCTTATGGATTTGACGGATATGACAATGACAGTCACTTTGTCACCAAGTGACTACTCAGGGCAATGAAGCGAATATTTATTTTTTAAAATGCATGCTTTACAAAAATTGACTAATTTTACAAAGCATGAGAAATAATTTTATGTTTTTTGAGAATGTATTACATGTGATTTTATACATGAAAAGACTTACTGATAGTTTTCAATGTTACCTATGCCAAGGTAGCTGTTGAGGAAGGTTAGCCCATTTTAGTGATTTTAAATTAAATGAAGACCTATAATATGTTTTACAGTCATGTGTTGTAAATAAAAATGTATATATGTATTTTCGAGCATGATATTAATGAAATCCCAATATCTGAGAATTTGAAAATGTGTGTGCATATATGTATATGTGTATTATGTATTTACTCACTGAGTATAATTGTATACTTACCCCTCATAATTATAACTTTTAGGTTAGAAACTCTAGTACTCGCTGGGTTTGTGGTAGCGGTAGAAAGCATACGACGCTGTTGGTAGGTTTTCCTTTCTTAACTCACATTTATAACTTGAGTCCACAGGATATGTATTTTATGGGATATATGTAAAGCATTGTAACAATGGTCATGTAAGAACTTATTTTTGTTCAACCCATATGGAAATGATTTTATAAATTGAATTTTATATTAATTGATTATGTTGTGGTTGAATTGATTATATAGATCAATTCTTTGATGTTGATGATCTCATAAATGAGAATTTTGTATATAAACTGTTTTCAAGATTTTAAGATTTACAGATAAACCTTATAGGCTCTTTTGATACATTTTAAACATAGAGGATGTATTAGGAAAGTCTGTGACAATTGTCACAAGTGGACCCAGGGTCGAAGCATGATAGATAAGCGCGCTGAGATATATATCGTTGAATTGATCTTGAATCTCTACAAAAATAGGACAAGTTGCGATTTTTGGTAGGCCGAGTTTGTGTAAACGATTGAGAGTGCTTAGTGACATCTTTTATGGTTGTTTTATAAAGATATTAAAGTGTTTAAATTATGAAAATGGCCTTTGAGGCATTGATATTTATTTATACGCTTTTGTGATAAACTTAATATAAGGGAAAAGTAAAATTGAGTCAACATGTTACATATATATGTGTGTGTGTGTGTGTGTGTATGAGATTATATATATATATATGTGTGTGTGTGTGTGTGATATTTCTGTGGCTACAGCGTATAACCATGGTGGATCTTTGAGGCCTGTAGATGAGTGGATAATTGTTTTACAGAAATTTATGGGAAATTATTGAATGAATTATGGGTGTTGGAAACCCATTTAAACTCTCTAAAGTTGCTTTGGATTGGGTTCTATAAAAACTTATGATAGTTATGGTTTAGAAACTATTTCTGAATATGATAAGGATGTGCTAAGTTACTATTTACTTATGAATGAATTGAGGTTGAAAAATTTGAGAATGGATGTTAATATTGTGGGTTGATTTTATATAAATAATTTATTTCATTAAGTTATAATGTGAGTATAAAAATTATTACTCGAATTTAATAAGGGAATACATGTGTTAACCCACTTGATTAAATTTTTAGAACTTGTTTTGATCATTGCTCTATGAATCCGTGACTATGAAGAATATTGAAATGGTTTTTGAGAACATCGACAGTAAATTGAATATTGTGAAGTTATGGAATATGATTTAGGCAATGATATGTAAGGGAGAGATATTGAGATGAAAGATTGACTTGTAGATTTATATACGATTTATGTATTTCATGAAATTAAAGTAAAATTATAGTATTTCTAACTGATTTAACTAGTGTATAGATACCAGAGCTGTATAGATACTAGAGTGTATAGAAATGTATTTAGGGGGACAACGATACATAACGTTTCTAAATACTAGAGAAATTTTGCGAAGACATCAATGGTGATGAAGTTGGTGTAGTTACCTCGAAAATTGTTATATGTGACATAAATTTTAGTTTCACGACCTTACAGTTTAGCAGTGAATTCATTACAGAAAATTTCGAGTATAGTGCAGAATATATATATATATATATATATTTATTCTGATTTTAATTCATTTATAGAAAAATTTAATTTTCTAATTTGAATATTTTATTATATTAGCATTCACTTATTGAGTCTTTTTAAACTCACCCCTCATATTTTTCAGTTTTGCAGGACTATTCATTTAGTAAGCTAATTCAACACCAAGAAGACACGAGCTAAAAAGAGAGTACATAGTGCTGTTACCAAAGGTAATGGGTCCATGATATGTACAATGTTGTATTATTTATTAAGTAACATAATGTCCAATTTGACATCGAATATTATATTTATAAGCATGGTCAATCATTTGTAGCTTTAGCCCATCATGTATTGTAATGAAAACATTTGTGCAGTATATAGTGTTAGTGGAGGCATATCGTCCCTTGAACTGCATAAGTATGTTTATAAAATGTAATATGCATTCAAATAGATAGAAAGAGAGGCTTAGAATGATAGGGTGATCATATCACCTACTAGTAATATTCCCTAATTTGGGATATTACAACGTTACCTAAGCCAAGGTAGCGGTCGAGAAAATATGGTCAGTCTAGTTTATTTAATTAAAACTGTGAGCAGACCTATAAATTGTTTGTGATTGTTTGATCCAAATGAATTATGTATATATTTTTAAGTATATTGTTAAAGTAATCCCAATATCATGAATTTGAAAATGTGAATGCATGTTTGTATATATGTATATATTTTATTTACTCACTGAGTATATTTGTATACTCACCCCTCACCATTTCAGTTCTTAAGTTAAGCACGTTAGTACTCGTCAGGCTAGTAATAACTGTTGAGAGCTTTCGACGCTCAGGTAGGCTTTTCTTAACTCACATGTATATATATTGTCCCACTAGATAAACGTCTTTAAATTTTGTAGTGTATTCGTAAACCAAACGGTTTATATAAATGTTTATATTTGTTCAACTCGAACTAAAATAATTTCTATAATAATGTTATAAATATTGTTTATGTCTTGTGGATGAATTGATCATGAATGATCAATTCTTTGTTAATAATTTTATGGGTGAGAATTATGATTTATAAATTGTTTTCAAGTTTTATGATTTATAGGATAAAGGAAAGCTTTACATGCTCTCTTGATATATTCTGAGATATATAGAGTGTATCATGAGGGTTTCTAGTGCGGGTGGACCCCAGGTTCAGAGCGTGACATATTTAAGCCTAGAACCGGCCTAGACTAAATGAACAATTCCACAGGTCATGTCGAACTTAGATTTTGACGGGCTGAGTTGGTTTGGTTCACAAGTCAACCCTAACTGTTAAACACCATTAGTAAAGTTATAAGTATTTATATAATTTAGATTTTTTTTTTTGTTATTATTTTTTAAAAAGATTTGTTAAAGTACCAATGTTCCCTTGATATTTGATATGGTTTTTCTACTGCCTAAAAAAGACTCTTTTTAATTTCAAAAATTATTTTAATTTTGTTTTATTTTAATCATTGAAAAAACTATTTTACTTCTAAAAGAATCCTAAATTATAAAATTTTTAGAGTAGTGACTTTTATTTTTTAAAAAAGTTTAAATTGTTTGAAATATATTTATTTTTAAAAAACAAATACTTTATTTCTCCTATAATTCGATTTTAAAAAATTTGTCCATAGAGGTTTAACAAATAGTTAAATATATGTATATATAAGTAATTATATTTTTTAATTTTATATTTATGTAGTGATAATTAGTACAGTCAAATTAGTCTAACTCTAATATTACAACAATTAATTGTTAGATTAAAAAATTTAATAAAGTTACATGAATGAGATTTATAAAAGTTAGTAGCGGCTGTGGTATCATAGACGGAGTCCTCTAAATAAATAATGATGTGGATGCCACTAAAATGAAAGTACAATTAATGCGTATTCTAAATAAAGATATCATCATTCATCAGCATCTGAATGTAGCGCAAACAGCATAACATCATTAAAAAAATGTTCATATATATTGGAAAAAAGAAAGTTTGTGGCATATAGGGTCAAATGCTCATATTAATAATTAAATTAAATAATAGTTCAAAGTGCAATAGCTACCTGCCTGGTGGTTAATTAATACTGATACGCGTGTGTCTGTTTATATATATATATATATATATATAT
This sequence comes from Cedrela odorata, assembly GCA_035584115.1. Taxonomy (NCBI): domain Eukaryota; kingdom Viridiplantae; phylum Streptophyta; class Magnoliopsida; order Sapindales; family Meliaceae; genus Cedrela; species Cedrela odorata. Next base: position 11,304 of record JAXCLQ010070919.1, read on the forward strand.
GATGGTAGTGACTTAATCTTTAATTAGTTTGTTCGGAAAAGAAACTATGATTTGATATCATTTGCGATAACGAGAGAACCAAAAGGGTCTTTTTCGTGTTGTTTTCTAATTATTAATTTAAAATTTAATGCTAGAGTTAATAGAATTAGCACATGTGACGATTTAGTATCACGTCATATGTTTATTATTTTCATACGATGTTATTCTCAAATATTCAGTTGCTTTCAAGTACAGCCCATCTGTGCTTTCCGGAATCTGACAGGCGTTGTTTAGTAGTTATTGATACCTGTATTTTGGTTTTCAAGTGCAAAACACATAATTTATTTTTTCACAGAAATAAATCTTCTAAAATCCTTTTTTTCTGGTGTCAGGGGTCTCCTCATGTCAAGATTTACTTCGAACTCTGGGCGCCTTTCTAATATTCCAACAATTCTTACAAGTAAAAAATGGATCTGGAGGGTAGGAGTTATTGGGGTAGATGTTCGTGGAGTTTTTGAAGGATAACAGTTATAATAAAGTATTGATTCTCCTCTCTTTCTAATCTTCTTGGAGCTTTTAACAAAATAACAACTTATCTTTTATAAGAATTTTTAAATCCATCTCTTTTTGTCCTAATCTTTTATTTATAGTCTTATAACTTTTCTTTTTTATAATTAAAATAGAATTTTTAGTTAAATTTTTTATTTAAATTTCAAGGTATTCTTTATTATAACAAAATATAATTCAAATAAAATTTTATTCTAATGAGATTCTATTATATATATTATTTAAAATCTTATTCAATCTCACACTCTTTATTCTTTTTGAAACAGGTAAAAAATTTGATCTATAAAAAATCCTACTATAAGAGAAAATCTTAGTAATTTAGAATTACCTTTGGACAACCTGCATATTCTTGATTTCTTGATACCGATGATATTTATTATTTGAACCAAGAAAAAAACGCTTGTCCGACCCTTTGACACTGGTGACATTTATTTTGTTGCCCGAGAACAAACTTAAATTCAAGATTTGACACACATTCTAATACGTGTCATCCTTGCTGACATGGAGGCCATGTAACTGATGGGAAGGATGCTAACCTAATAAGACTCCTCTAATTTTTAGCGTGAGTTTGGTGTTAAAAAGTAGTTTTGTGTTCTCGGAAATGCCATTCCTTTTTCTTCTCAAACAGTCCTCAGGTCACTAATCAATTAATAACTGTTCTCGATATCTTGCTTTTGCCATAACCTATCTTAAATTTTCCCCTCAACTCCTCAATTTCCAACGAAGGATCGCGACTTTTTAGAGCACTCATTTCAAAATTTAAAAAGGCACACGGAAAAACGGCGGCTGTTACTGCCCTGCCGCTCAATCATAACTCATTAAATGCAGACTTGACGTTTTGGCAACGACTGAATATTACCCATGTGTTATCGTCTCAGCCACTACATTATAGACGACTTAGATTTATTTTTATCGACTAGGTTTAAAAGTCACTTTATCTCTTTTGCCTCATCACTTAACTCATTTTATTCTTCATCCAGAGAGAGAAAACTATCGTTCTAGTGGAAAAGACCTGAAAAAGTTGATACGTGGTTCATCTTTGTCGCTATTTTGATTACTAAGTATTCACTAGCTTCGTACCTGCTTCATCATTCATCTTCACCGTTTGGGTTATTGCCTACCTTTTTCAACTATTTTCTCCTGTTCTTGTTCCTTTTGCATTTTCTTGAGTTTTCTTGATTGTCATTCTACGATTTGAACTGCATTAATACTATCTTGCATTTTTTTAATTGTAAAGCTGTGATTTAAACCATATGGGTTTAGGGTTTATATTTTTGTGTAAATATGGGTTTTGGTTTGATTACTTGTGTTGCCAAGGACTTCTTAGAAATTTATTTGTCTTTCTAGGAAATTTTGCTAACTGTTTTATTGCTTTGGCTTGAATGGTTGACGTTTCTTCCCTTAGATGTCAAGTCTAGGATCCGATTCCTAAAACCCTTTTGGCC
>JAXCLQ010070921.1:0-13292 GCA_035584115.1 Cedrela odorata
GAGAGAGAGAGAGAGAGAGAGAGAGAAAGAGAAATAAAAGAGGACTCAATTCCATTCCAAATATTCCATTGAACTGTGCCCCAATTGGCTTTTTTTTAAGCTCTCGAATTCCAACCATTCCCTGCAAAAACCTCCATTATATCCCTGCACTTCCTTTTTCATTCCCATTGTAAAGATATTAAGTAAACAATGGACCTGATCTCTCTTTCTCTTACTCTCTCTCTCTCTGTAGAAAGGTTTCTGATCCCTCTGCATCCATAAATATAAAACTTCCCCTTTTCACTAACTTTTCCATTTAAACTATCATCCCAAAAAAACTGAGTTACTTTCCCTTTTCTTTCATTTTTTTAATCTGAATAATAGACTCTGCAATTCCTTTACCTCTACCTGTATCAATCCTCTCTGATCATCTATCAACCCTAGAAGAAGCCTACTAAAAGTTTTCTATTCACCTTCAATACACCTATGCAAATCATAAGGCACTCATGATATAATCACAACCACTCCTTTTTCAACTTTCCTGAAAGCTAGCTCTTCTTTCAAAGTTTTTACCCACTTTGATTTCCTTATTTATTCCAGTCAAACCCTCTTCACCATTCCTAATCTATCTCTCTCTCTCTCTCTCTCGGCCTCTCTCTCTTTTCCTTTCGATATTTACTTACGAGGTTTTTGATTCTTGACTAACTTTGATCTTCATCATCCTCATGTTCTCAATCTTGAACCCCTTAATGACAACTGCTCTGTCATCACCCATGCCTGATCTTTCCTTACAGATCAGCCCACCATCTGTCTCGGATTCTGAAGCTAAGGAAGTTCGATTTGATGGATTACTACGAAATAATGCACTTTACAGTGATGGCAGCTCAATTACCGACTCCGGTAGCAGCGGCAGCGATATAAGCCTTGAAAATGGCTTTTATAACCCAGAGAGAAGTTACAATCTTGGTCCTAGTGAGCCCACGTTGAGTCTAGGGTTTAAAATGGCAAATTTATGTCCTCTTCCGCCACTCCAACTACCAAGAACACTTAATCATCACCAGCAATACCAACCTCAAATCTATGGCCGTGAATTCAAGAGGAATACAAGAATGATTAATGGAGTGAAAAGAAGCATCAGAGCTCCCAGAATGAGATGGACAACAACTCTCCATGCCCATTTTGTTCATGCCGTCCAGCTTCTTGGCGGCCACGAAAGTAATACACATATATATTTTTGCATTTATTTGTTCTATATATATCTCATGCTTATTTCGAGTTCCTATTGTTCCTATTCAATACTATAGTAGATGTTTTTGTTTGACAGAAGAGCATAACCAAGTTACATATTTTCTATTGAAAATGTCACAGGAGCAACACCAAAATCTGTCTTAGAATTGATGAATGTGAAAGATCTAACCCTAGCTCACGTGAAGAGTCACTTGCAGGTGGGGTTACTGTTTTCAATCTTCATTGCTTTGAAATTATGAATGCGGTAGATTTCATTATGATTCTCGTATTTGTTATTTCACCTTTTATCGTATTCTATTTTTGTATTTGCTATGATTCAAGTGTAGTGGAGGTGGTAAACAAGGGGTAAGGACAAAATGGCATCTAGAAATAATCTAAACAATGTGGACTTTTTCTCATTTTTTTCTGTGGGCGTTCATGCAGATGTATAGAACAGTGAAGAGCACTGATAAAGGATCAGGTAAATGGATTGTTCCTCAAAGAACTCCAAATTTTATTTCTCTTGCATTTATTCTCTTTGTTTGGGAACTTGGTGATCCAAGTATGACAGAAAATCTCTATTATTTGATCCACTGTTCCCCAACTAATACAAATTGCTTTGGGATTAGACTGACTTTAGTCCATATGATGAATTATTTGCTTAGTGTCTGATAAAGCTAGAGCAATCGCTCTATCTATGATGAATATTGCAGGTCTAGGGCAGACAGATATTGGTTTAAACAAAAGGACAGGGGTAGTTGATTTGGAAGGAGGATTATCCTGTGGAAAAGCTGATACCAACTCTTCTCTCAACCCACCACCAACATCAGCACATAAACTGCAAAGGTGAGTGCATCTGCTTCCTCACTACTTTTCCTTTTCCTCTGTGTGATCATAAGGAGCATCTCATCTTCTTCTCGTCACAGAAGGAAAGATGAAACGATGAATAGTAATATTGGTTTACAATGGAGCGCATTAATTCAATGCGAACAGTCATACATGCACGCATGTACATTACTGCCTTTGCTACGACTTTTTTGGTCATACATGGTGTCTGTCTCCGCCTTTTTAATGGTGTAGATGAAATCGATTTTATTAATACGAGTACGTACCTGGATTTTGATGAACATAAATAACCTAGGAACTCGTAATGCTAATTCAGTGAATATTTGCGTGTGGCCTATATTACCTATAACAGGTTCCACTCCCGGCCCACATCCGTTTGATTGTGAGCTTGTTAATCCCAATATTATATCATACAAAAGTCAAGGGTTATTTTTCAAATCTCAATGCTGCTGTAATCTCAACGGGTACTTTTTTGATGCCATAATGAATCGTGGTAGACACCAGGAATCGCATATGTGCTTTCTGCTGGCTGAATTTTATTGACTTCTGCTGCAGCTGTGGTATCATCTAAAACGGTTTGAGTTTTTCTTTACAAATCTATATTTAGAGTTCCGATCTATGCCATGCCCATTTAATGAACTGAAAGTCTTGCTGCATGATTTTCCATGCTCTATGCATTACGAATGACACATTTTACCGGCAAGAGTACAGTAAAGAAGTAGATCCTTCTTTACTTGATGATCTGCAACAGCAACTATTCTCATTAATAACTGATCCGTGCTTTCAAAAGTTCTTCTTCAACCTTTAATTAATCTTACAATTCCTAGTAAACAAACCATATATTACTTCTCTGTTGATCGTCCAAGATTAACAAATCAATTAAGGTCTTTCACAGTGGCTTCCCGCGGCTACTTCAGATTTTGATTCTTTTACCAATTTCATGTGCAGAGGTTCATTGCCTTCAGTGGAAACAAAGGACAGGATCAGTACATCAAACCGTGGAAATACTTTGACATTTTCACATTTCAAGTCAAATGATACTAAGGTATGTATGATCATGAACAAAAGAGACATTCAATTTCAATTTATGATAATATTGCCATTAATTATAATTAATAAAATGAATTGTATTTTAATTGTTAATAGGCGGACGGACACAAGACAGCCTTCCATTTGTCTGATAATGCGGTGGAGAGGTTGGATTCTAGCGCCTTGTCAGCTTCTGATGATAAGTTGCTTAATCTAGAGTTCACCCTTGGAAGGCCAAGTTGGCAAATGGACTATGCTGAATCTTCAAATCATCATGAGTTAACCCTTCTCAAGTGTTAAACATTACATAATTAAATATAAATTAATGCTTTTCTTTTTTGAATCTGGAGGATTAATATTAATTCTAATTTGCTTTTAACCTACCTGTTTCACACTCTTCGAGAGTTTTCTTTTTTTTTTTTTCTGGAATTAGCGAAAGGGTACTTCGTAGATTCTAACTACTCAAGCTTATGTATTTAATTTTTTCAAGTTGTAAGAGTTCGTAGATAGACTTAGCTAATTCGTGCAATTAACATATGTTTACAGACATTGATTCCTCCTTGTGCAATCGTATATTTTGATGGTTATACTTGAAAATTTTGGGCATGGATGGTCCAATAATGGTCCTTACTAGGGCGGCATGGCCGGCCATGGGACACCCTTGATTGGTCCTGAGAATAATATGGACAGGTGGAACAATTTAATTAATTCTGACGTGAAATATCAGTCTGTTATGTCAATCGTTTTCAACGTTATTTCTGTGAATCGAGCTGGTGTTGTCCTGCCCTTGCCTGTCTCCTTGAGCATATATTGATGATTGTAGTTTTGAATCCAAATGTCTAAGGTCTCTTTTCTACGAGTCTTCGACATCAAATTCTACTTGCCTTCTCTAAAAGCTTACTATATTTATTCTATCAATTATCAAATGATCCGATGAAGTTGTGCACAAAGATACTAGTCGCTAGCGTTACCTTCTTGTCTTTCGGATGCCACTTATTACGAGTCTATCTCATTGCAAGTAATTTAACTACCTTATTATATAAAATCATGTGCCAAATTGAAACTAATACTTCTTCACAAGCGTTATGACATTTATCATGGAATGTACCATAATTTTTCCTGACCTTTCACCTCCAACACATCACAGGGCCGACAAGTGTAAAACATCAATGGGCCCACGTCAAGAACGATATGGACCCCTTACAATTAATCAAGGGCCCACTTTTCGTGGTAACGATTGGATCAACGCAGTTACTTTGCACACAACATAAATAAAATGAGAAGTTGATAGATAATTTTACAACATTCACATCAAATTATCGGCGAGAATTTGATATAATAGTTTGTCAAATTAGCCATAGATGGTCGTACTGAGAGAGAAGCAGTGTTGCATCATTGTGGGCTGTCTCTTGCGTGGAATTGGTGTTAACGACAGAGTAATGGTCCTAAAGGAGCACCAACTAAACCGAAAGGAGACCAGAACCCAGACAGACAATTCAGAAATTTTGTTACGTAGCCTTTTCTCCGAAATTTCCTTACTGTTCATCATTACCTTGTATCTTTTAGTAGATTTTGGGACAAAATGTATGCATCTGTCTCTATCTCACTCTACATTCCACTAACATGACTTTTTGCCTATTCCGTTTCTTCCACTTCTAGATGGAACTCCCTTTTATTTTTATTGGTTGCATTTCTTTTTCTTTTTTCCCCTCCATTATCCAGGATTTTCTATTATTTTATGAAATATTGATCACTTCACTTGATATCACGTGACTGATTGTAATAAATAATTTATTTTTTTAGCTGGTTGAGTGGATTCATGCCCATAAAATGGGAAATTCCTGATACCTCCTAGCCCAGATCATGATTGTTTGCACGATAAAGATTTGGGTTCTCTTCAAACCATTTAACGTCGGCTGGTATACTAATTTATCAAGTTTAACAACTTCAATATGGGCTTTAACGGCTTATAGTTTGTGAGTTTGGTAGATTAATATTATTGTTAGGTTTTCGGCTTCAAACACATTGAAGATTGTTACTTTAACAAGAACAAACACGAATCAATCCAAGCAATTGCACAGAAACAAGAATCAAACACACAAAGATCAGTTTTAGGTGGTTCAACAATATGCCTAAAGCTTTATTCAGAAGAATGAATAACATTTTTACAGAGGAGACTTCAAGCTTTCTAATGAGTGCTAGATTTCGAAGAATGGTTTCTTAGAGCTCTAGATATCAGCCTCGAAATATGACCCAATTCCCAGCTGATAACCCTCTGTTTTTCCTGCCTGTTTGCATATAACCAACTTAACAGCTAAAACAGAAATAACAGATTTTTAATCCAAGTCAGCACGACTCTAAATGCGCCAAAGTCCGCTTCTAAAGACAGCCGAATGCTTACAATTATTTTTCCACTGATACCATGCTGCATCTTGATATTCTAAACCTGTGGAATAAGAAAACTTCAAATGTTTTCGCCAGTTTCAAATCCTAAACCCCATATTGGAGAAACTCCTTTCTAAATTGTTCGAAGAGAGATATTCAACAATGGAACAATTGAACAATATAAAAAACATCCTTCACTCCACCATGGGGGGGTTCTTTGTGGTTGAAGTAGAAAAATCATTGAACACCAAGATTATACGAAGTTTGAATTCAGATTTGATGCAGTTTAATTCTAACCATAATGTATTTTCCATATGTCCTCCTTAACTAGCATGAATTCTGTCTTATACTTTGTTTCTGCTTATGCAGAAGGTAAAAGTAGTTCCCATTTGATCTCTCTCTCTCTCTTTTAAAATCTCAAAATTAATCAACAATGACATTCATCTGCATATTTTTTCTGTGGCAATGGAAAAGCGCTTGTCGATTAAATGATGCATGATATGGAGGGAAAATAGTGCAGTATACTAAATGATTTGGCTCATGATGCTGAATTGGGTAAGTGGCATGAACAATGTATTATATGGAAGTCATATTTAGCAAACAGATTTTACTTCCTCAGTTCCCACCTCCTCAGTTCCTAAGAAATCTGGAATACAGAAGAAGTCAACTTAATTATCCTCTACATTACCTTGTATGGGTTCTTCAAAAAGATATTTTATTTATCCGAAAATAAGGTCATTTCTCAGTATTTTATTTGGAATTAAGTTAATTGAATGCAAAAAAAAAAAAATGGAGGAATGCGGAAGAAGAGACAACGACTAGGGCTTTTATTATCCTAAATGGAGTGATAACCCTGATTTTTTTTAAAAAAAATCTTTTGGGATAAGAATTGCAGTCATGCACAGTTTAAGCTATAACCGGATGAGTAAACTGGTTTTGTCTCATCAATGCTATGAATTGTTATCAGTTTGCTGGGTAGGCAGTGGCGATTTTGTCCAAAAACTGTCATTTTTGTTTCAATAGCCTAAAAAAAAAGAAAACAAGTAGTAGGTATATTTAGATTCATGGGAACTGAGGATTTAAGACGTGGTGTATTTATATTCTTCTTTCTCTCCTCCACCGTGTACATGTCCTTTCTTCTCATAAAAAAGTTCACCTGGAGGAATTATTAAATAGTCAGACAAAGGGAAGCCCTGGCTCTTGCTAGATATTGTAAATTATAGTGATGCTTCATGCTGACTTTATATATTTTATTGTTGAAGAGGGCTTATAAATGGAATGAAATTTCGTTTGTGCTTTCATATTCCCAACGACAATGGATCAATTTCTCTCATTAAGCTTTGTCGCTGTTGTATTTTCATTAAAATTATTTCTCTACAATGTATGCCTGAGAAGGACAAAGAGTTATAAATTTGGGAGTCTCTAAAGGCTCCTGAACCAGCTGGTGCATGGCCAATAATTGGCCATCTCCACTTATTAGGTGGCGGGGATTAGCTTCTTTACCGAATACTTGGAGCGATAGCTGATAAATACGGACATGCATTCGACATCCGCCTTGGCACTCGCTCTGCTTTTGTAGTTTGCAGTTGGGAAGTAGCGAAGGAATGCTTCACAATTAATGACAAGGCAATAGCTTCACGTCCTAAAACGGCAGCTGCAAAGCTCATGGGCTACAACTGTGCTGTGTTTGGATTTGCACCTTACAGCCCCTTCTGGCGTGAGATGCGAAAAATTGCAACACTTGACTTCTTTCAAATGGTCGGCTTGAGTAGCTCAAGCAAGTTCGGATTTCTGAAGTTGATGCGGGGATAAGGGAGCTCTACAGTTTATGGGCTAAGAATTACTCCCGCCCCGTGGTTGTTGAACTTAAAAAGTGGCTTGAAGACTTGACACTTAATATGGCTGTAAGAATGGTGGCTGGAAAACGTTATTTTGGTGCTTCTGCTACCTGTGATGATAGTGAAGCTAGACAGTACCAAGAGGCAATTAATCGGTTCTTTTATCTGATTGGCATTTTTACGATATTAGATGCCCTTCCATTCTTTAGGTGGTTGGATTTGCAGGGCCGTTAAAGGGCAATGAAGAAGACAGCAAAGGAGTTAGATGCTATGCTTGAAGGGTGGCTGGAGGAGCATCGCCAAAGAAGAGTTTCGGGTGGGATCAAGACCGAGGGTGAGCAAGACTTCATTGACGTCATGCTGTCTCTTCAGGAGGAAGGACATTTCTCAAACTTTCAGTATAATTCAGATGTTAGCATCAAGTCTACCAGCCTGGTATGTTGAATATACAGAGTCTTGTCTACGCTAAATCAATAGATCAATCTCTGTTCTAAAAAGTGACAATTTTTGTAGAACTGAGAAATGAAAAAACTAACTGAATTTACCAAAAGAGGGGAGATAAATCTTCAATGGAATTATTCACATCGCGCATGGCTTCAGTTAGCGTGACATGTTAAAATGTCATGCTTAGGACCAATAGACAATTGTGTGCTTTTTTATACGAATCATCAAATTTGAAGTCAATAACCTTATAGTCAGTGAGTCGGTTATAGTTAGAGTCATCTTTTGTATTTTTTGTGCAGGCACTCATCCTTGGAGGTAGTGATACGACTGCAGGCACCCTAACATGGGCAATCTGTTTACTTCTAAACAATCGTCATACGTTGAAGAAGGAACAAGAAGAACTTGACGAACAAGTTGGTATGGAACGGCAAGTTGATGATTCAGACATCAAAAACCTTGTGTATCTCCAATCCATCATCAAAGAAACCCTCCGCCTCTGTCCTGCTGATCCTCTCTTAGGACCACGTGAAGCCATGGAAGATTGCACTGTTAGTGGCTACCATATCCCAGCTGGTACTCGATTGATCGTAAATTTATGGAAAATTCAACGGGATCCAAGTGTGTGGACAAATCCATCTGCTTTCCAACCCGAGAGATTTCTGACAAGCCATGCAGATGTTGATGTTAGGAGTCAACAATTTGAGCTCATTCCTTTTGGGTCTGGCAGACGTTCATGCTCAGGTGCATCATTTGCGCTCCAAGTCCCTCACCTGGCACTTGCTCGTCTTCTTCATGCATTTGAATTGGCAACACCATTGGAGCAGCCTGTTGACATGACTGAGAGTCCAGGCTTAACCATTCCTAAGGCCAAGCCATTGGAGGTCCTCCTTTCCCCTCGCCTCTCTGCCAACCTCTATGGGTTTTAGCTTATATATATGAAACTTTAGTGCTGTGAAACTAAAGGATACAATAAAATGTTGTGTACTAGTCGGGCGATTCACTCGGAAGCTTTTTGGTTGACGAGTGAATCTGATTCTGAACCATATCATATCTCATAGGCCAAGTGTACTTGGCTTGGTGAAGGTCACGGTATCTTGTATACCTAATCCTCCTGAAAACTAGCTTAGTATATAACATACAAATCAAGTTGATACACATGTCTTTATTTTAATTTGAAAGAATTTTTTATAAGACAATCCAATACAGAGAAATACTCGCTCTCTCAGTTTGGTACTCTCTCCGTTAGTTTGGTCTTCTACTTTTATTTGTTCAATACGATAATCTGTAGTAACCCACCCAGGCATCGAATTCGGTAACAAGTATATAATTATCTTGGAAGTTCTTCTTAAGTTAAATAAATACTTTGGTCCTATTTGATTTACTCGTCGTTCTCAACAAAACAGGGGAACCTGTAACAGGAAGAAGGAAGCAAAGCATCTATGAACGCGTAAGCAAACCATTTTCTATTGCCATTGACTGAAATTATGAAATTTTGTTCACTCTCTTTCATCAGCATCAATGATGCGGGCTTTCCGCAAAAAGTAGTCAAAAAGAAACAGCCACCAGCTATTTACAGTACAGAGAGCAATAAAGTAAACAAACAAACGGATTGAAACAAATCAGCAGTGCTTTTAATTCAATAGTGGAAAAGTCGAAATATTATTTCACCACAAAAGTCGCTGGAGTTGGTAGACCTATGCCCCATTGCTGCACTAAATGGTAAATCTCTTTATTACTTGCATTCTTATCACAAGACTATTTATCTTCTATGTTCTATCTTTGACATCAATTGCCAAAGTAGACAAATGTAACTTAATATATAGTTTAGTGGCCATTGCAAGAGAATAATTGTATGGTAAGTCTTGTGTATTATAATATTTTCTCATTATGGCACATGAATTCCAAGATCTAAAATCTAAAATATATAATCTTAGAAAACATTCTTATCTAGTAATCTTCACTTCACCATGAATTTCCTTCTTCCATACCTAAACACCGCCATAATTGGAGTCTTTGCAATATTTCTCTTTTTGTATTACTTACTGAAAAGGTCCAATTCCAAATCTACCAAGGGCAGAAAACCACCGGAAGCCGCTGGAAAATGGCCGGTGATTGGCCACCTCCCTTTCTTAGCAGGATCCCAACTTCCTCACTTCAAGTTGGGGGCCTTAGCAGACAAGTATGGACCAGTTTTTGTCATCCGGATTGGAGTGCACCCAGCCTTGGTGGTCAGCAGCTGGGAGGTGGCTAAGGAATTGTTCACCAAGTATGATGTGGATATATCTTCTCGTCCCAAACTCACTGTTGGAAACCTCTTAGGCCACAAGTATGCCAATTTCGGGTTCTCTCCCTACGGTGCATACTGGCGTGAAATGCGCAAAATTACAGCTTTGGAGCTTCTCTCAAACCGCAGACTTGAGTTACTTAAACATATTCGAGCTACTGAAGTAGAAGACGGAATAAAAGATATATACAAGCTTTGGACCAATAAAAAGAACGAGTCAAACAGCGTTTTGCTCGAGATGAAACAATGGTTTGGGGACTTGAATTTGAATGTGATTCTGAGGATGATTGCTAGTAAGAGGTATTTTGGTGCTAGAGCTGCGAGTGATGATATAGAAGTGAGGCGCTGCAGGAAAGCGATGAGGGATTTCTTTCAATTGGGTGGGGTTTTTGTGGTGAGAGATGCTCTACCTTTTCTTGGATGGCTTGATATTGGTGGGTATGAAAAGGCCATGAAGGAAACAGCCAAAGAATTGGACATCCTCGTTGAGGAGTGGATAGAGGAGCATCGTCGGAAAAAAGAATCCAGTGATGAGGCCGCCGCCATCAGGGAGCAAGACTTCATGGACGTGTTGCTATCGGTTCTAGATGGTGTTGACCTTTCCAATTTTGATGTTGATACAGTCATCAAAGCCACAATCTTGGTATTTATTTCTCTTCCTCTTGCATCTAATTATTGAACATGAATTTATTTTGAATAGATTTTTATGAACGAGTTTTTCTCTTTCCCGGCATGATTATTTGACCAACAGCTCGATTATTACGTTCAATTTTAAATGAAAAATGGTTTTGAAATAAAATAATTGAAATTTGCAGACTATAATAGTAGGGGCCACTGATACTACCACTGTTAATCTAACATGGGCGCTCTCACTACTGCTGAACAATCGCCACGCAATGGAAAAAATTAAGGAAGAATTGGACAGTGTAGTGGGCAAGGGAAGAGTATTGAATGAATCAGATATCGACAAGCTGGTTTATCTTCAAGCCGTAGTTAAGGAGACGCTAAGATTGTACCCAGCTGGGCCACTATCAGGAGCACGAGAATTCACTAAAGACTGCACCATAGCTGGCTACTATGTACCTAAAGGAACCCGGCTTTTGCTTAACCTTTGGAAGTTGCAAACAGACCCAAGGGTTTGGTACGATCCACTAGAATTTAAGCCAGAAAGATTTCTGACCACTCACAAGGATGTTGATGTTAAGGGTCAACATTTTGAGCTGCTCCCATTTGGTGGTGGTAGAAGAGCCTGCCCTGGAATATCATATGGCTTGCAAATGTCACATTTGGCTCTGGCCAGTTTGCTCCATGCATTCAACGTATCAACTCCGGAAAATGAACCGGTTGACATGACTGGAACTGCTGGAATGACAAACATCAGGGCTCGGCCACTTGAAATTCTTGTGAAACCGCGCTTGTCTCCTAATCTTTATGAATGAAAATCGCCTTGTAGTGTGTCAAAGTTGGTATGAATAAGGACACGAACAGGATCTTGTATACAGAATAATATCTACTTCGGAGAGAGATAAGGCAGTGACCAGTGCCTTTGTTTCTGTAATTGGTTTGCTTTATTGCGCTTTGCTTTGTGCTTTCGTCCTATACACTGAATGGTTGTAATTCCTTTTAATTCCATTAATCTCTTTCCAAACCAATTGAAATGTTGAGCAATTCATATTTTCATACCACCACTCACGATGGTGGGCTACAAATTTGATGTAGTTGAAGGGAAAAAATGATCGTTTCTTCTTATTTTTAACCCAAAACTCTTAACACCTCTTTTGTTAAATTTATTAATTATATTATTATTGTTAATTGTGGGTTGATGATATTGTTGATAGTAGTTGTTAATTAATAATTTTTTTAGAAGTTTGTAAATAAACTTAAATATTGTACCAATTTAATTAATTAAAAAAATTTTCTAAAATCATTTAATTTTATTTATTTATATTTATTTCAGGTTTTTTTTTCCTACACGGTACATGGGTGAAAAGGGTGTTTTTTTTTTTTTTTTTTCCCGGTCTTCTTCTCCGTCTTCCTGTCCGCGCATGCTCCACAAAAGCAACAATAGCCATGGCGAGGGGCACCTTACGCGCCGCCTCTTTCGATGTTCCATTTACAACACCGCTAACCTCCTCACAATGAGAACTTGTCGGTCATTTTCATGGTTCCAGTTCCACGCCGCCGTTTTATCTCCCGAACACCATCTCCATTTTGGTCCTTCGGTGTTTTCCGGTGATTTACATCGCCGACGAGTCATCTTTCACCGCTGATTCCATTCCAATCCTCATCAATCGGCCGTCCTGATCGTGATCTACAGTCTCCGGTCTCCCCAGCTCTCAGTTCTTGCCCTTGACCAGAAAAATCCCGCAGCGCCGTGCATCTGCAAATTTCCCGTTTTCTGAGGGTTGTTGCTCAATTTCATTCAGCCCCCTTAGACTTAATTGCAGTCAATCCTAATGATTTTAAATAATTATCTTTAGAATCTAAGTTATCAAAATTCTATCATCTAAGTCCTTTACGATTTTCTCCTCTTCATCCCCATAAATTTATGGTCTTTTTTATTCATTCCTATGACCAATCCATACTGGAAGTGTATGTTCCTGCTAATATTAGAACTTGTATAGAATTTTACAAATTAATTAGCTTCAATTACTCATAAATGCATAAATAAAAAATAAAATAAAATATTCATTTATTGTCATGTATGTAGCAGGAAGATGAAAAATAAAGGGAACCCACCACCCAAAATAATAATAATAATAAGAATAATAATAAAATCCTATATGAAAAAAATAAGAATTAAAACTTTAAATTGTTTTCAAGTCAAAAGCAGTACTTTACTGTAGTTCACTTTTGCACAGCAATGAGTTAATGGCAAGAAGACCTGACTAGCTATGATGTTAAAGTAAGCATTTAAAAGATAAACAGAACACATTCCATTCTGTGAGCACGTAGCATTTTTTATAATACCATCTAATTATTCATTTAATAAATACCATATCTTTTAGCACGTAGCATTACTCATCTTCCATGCAGCCCCTGCATTTTTTCCCCCTTTTTGCGCTCATCTTCCTGCCATTAATTGGCACATTCTTCAACCAAGGGCAAACAAAGTGGTTCGGAAAAGATGGCAGGATTTAATATCATTCATCACGTTGTCGGCACTTGATCTTTGCTGACTGCAAGATTGTATTGGATACGTTGCATATTTTATATTTCAACTAGCTACAATAACAATGCATATATGTCATAGGCCTGAC
>JAXCLQ010070922.1:0-13292 GCA_035584115.1 Cedrela odorata
ATATATATATATATTAAAGTAATGTGTATATATATATGTAATTCTCTCTCTCATTTTTGATACAAGTATATATATGTTAATTTGATTAATGTATATTTGTTATATTATATTAATAATGTATTAATATATGTGTGTGTTATTGTAATGCATGCATTTGACTAAGATTAATCAATGCACTTAGCCGATATTAACTTTGACTCATCTTCTTGCATTAATTTCTTTGTGATATTTTGAAGATGCAAGTCGGTTGTTTGTGTGCAGGTGGCGTCGATGATTGATAAACACAAAGGCTTAAGGGTTAAGTTTATACACATATATATACAGATTATGTTATGTAAAAGAAAAACATACACTTCTCGATTCTGTTCTTCCTTCTCTGTTTTGAAAAATCAAAAACTTTCTTCTCCTTCAAACCGTAAGCTGCTTGAGGAAGCAATCTTAGGAGAGCTTGGTTGTGAACCAAAGCAATGATAGAAAAGGGAAGCAAGCTTGGGCTGCGAACCGAAGCTTGAACAGAAGAGAGAGAAGGGAAAACCGTAGAGAGAGAAAGCTTAATGAGCTTGTTAAAGCTCAAACCAGAGCTTGCCAATCCCAAACAAGCCGGAACTGGCTTCATCACACAGACTTATGGACCATTTGAGGGTGCAAATTTGTTGCTGTCCCTGATTGCAAAGCTAAAGGTGAGTCATCTCCATTTGAAAGCCGAAACATGCATGTGTACATGTCTAGATCAGCTGGGAGCTTATTCTGTAAGTTTATAAAGATAGCCATGGCTCTCCTGCAGCGGTTGCACGCCCGGAAGTTTGTTTCGCGCGTTGCGCTTTTGTCGCTCACGGAAACAGAGCATGCGAGCTCACCGTTCCATTCAAATACATGTTTTTGATAATAATATATGATTATATATTGTTAATTGTGTAAAACTAAATATTTTATGTGAGAAAAATCTATGTATAAGCCAATAGGATCGATACATAGAGCTTAAAGGATCGATACATAAAGAAATGATTGATACATAGAGTTTTGAGGATCAATACCAATAATTCAAGTCAAAATATTGATATCTTCATTCGAGCAGATGGATACTTTCAAGTTAGAGGCTTTAAAATAAAATACAAGCTCGACCAGATCAATACTTTTAGAATACAAGATCGATATTTTTTTATTATTTTTTTTAAGCATGACTTGCCAGGTTGAACTAACCCGGACTGTCGGTTTAACCAGGCGGGTAATGCTTAAATGGGCCCGAATAGTTTTGGGCTAGGCCTCCGGTTTTAAATTAATAAAACTAGCACGGCCTAACCATTTAGGCTCGGATCCGACCCAGACTGTATAAACAGTATCGCGGGCCGGTCCAGGCCTGGGTTTTGACTGGCCGGTTTGGTCGGTTCCAGGGCCAATTGAGCCCATTAGACACCTATAAGTGAGAGCAGCTACTTTCGGACCCTCTCATGTTCATTTCCGAGGACTTCCCTTAGGAGAAAAAGGAATTCTACACCCACTTTATCTCTGTGATCAATGAGCCGGTGATCTGCATCTCTCTTGAGTATTCAAGGGTTGTCTCTTGTGTCGAGCCTTATACACTGTTAGACTATATGCAGAAATGGCTCAGCTATGTAAGTTGATAAACACTTCTTTTATATGATGGTGACTTTCCTTCTTTTGTTTAATATCTAATTGGTTCTCATAATCTGCTCAGGTCCAACATGCCTTGACTGTGTATCAAGGCTTCATAGAGAGAGATGCCTCGGGTAAGCTGAAGATGAAAAACGCATGGTTGATCGACAAAACTAAAAAGATAGAGAAATAACTGGCCATAAAGTGGACTCAGTTTGATGCTGAGAATGAAAAATGGGCTTAGGAGATGGAAGAGCTTCAAGTCAAGGTTGAAACTGCTAAGTCTATTCAAGCAGAATCAAACAAGAGGATAAACACTCTTGAACTTGATTTGAATGAGTCCAAGGCAGAGTGTCACTGGCTTCGATTAGGTTTCAATGAGAAATGTTGGTAACTTAAGCTGAGCTTGAAAGCTGAAAAAAAAAAGGTCCATATTCCTAGCGACTAAACTGGATGAAGCTGAGTGGATAGTTCGGGTCAATGAAGAAATTGATCTGACCTGCAGAACTTTCTAAGGTTGGTATCCTAATCTCAACCTAAAATGGTTATATAAGGCCTTGAAATGTAAGCCTCCATACTCCAATGAAGACTTATTTGACGATGTTCTTTCCGAGGATGAAGTCCCTTTTAACAACTCAAAGGTTGTTCTTTCCAATCTGATCGACAATCAGACCAGTAAGGAAGATGAATGAATTATTTTTACTTTTTTCTTTCTTTTTTGTAGTTGAAAGTACAATATATAAATATGAGCTTTTTCTTTTGATAGTTCATTTTGATATTCTTGTATCTTCTCTTAACAGTTGTCCACAATACTTAATTTTTTTTTGCATAGCTTAGAAAAATCTAGTTAATGCAAACACATGTCTTAAAAGATCTGACTTGAACTAGGAGCTTAAAACGTAAAACTAAGTTGAGCTGAGACCATAAAACTTGAGTTCCATAAATCAATCTTCCACACTTAAACATGATGCATAACTTAGGATAATTTTGGTTAGTATGAATAACTTCAAAGATCTGACATGATTTGAGCTGAAAACGTAAAAACTTGAACTTCACAAGTCAGCCTTTTGAACTTCTTTTCTTGGAAGTAAAGATTTTTATACAGGAACCACATAGATCTTAATATGTTCCAAGCTCAAAGCTTATACGAGACTTGGATGTTATTACCCTGATGTGAAATTGTAAAGGGAAGTTGTCTGGAATCATTAAACCTTTGTGCTTCTTGAGGTCAAGCTTTGAACTTATTTGAGTTTTTAATAATATTACTCTGAGACGAATGAAATGTGGTCATCTGGGAACCATTTTACTATTGTATGTCTTGAAGTCAAGCTCATGACTTATTCGAGCTATGGTTGATATTTCTCCAAGACGAGTGAGACCTAACTATCTGGAAACCATTTCACTCTTGTAAGTCTTGAGGCTAGGCTTAGAACTTATTCGAGCTACGGATAATATTACCCCGAGATGAATGAGATTTTTTTTCTTTGTACTTCAAGGACCACTTTCATTGTTAGTGTATCCTCATGGTCAATAATCTTGTAGACGTTAGAAAATTATATACAAATGAGATCATTGTATTACGTTTAGGACAAAAAAATTTTATAAGTCTTAGATAATTCTTATGGGTGATACAACTTTAATCGTTCTACATTCCATGGCTTTCTAACCTTTTGTCTAATAAGAGATTCTAACTTGTATACTCCAGATCTCAGAATCTGAGTGACCTTATAAGGTATTTTCCAATTAGCTCCAAGAACACCTTCTTTTAGCATTCTAGTATTTAAGGTAACATGTCTTAAGATCAAGTCTCCAATTTGGAAGGTATGGTGTCGAACATTTTTGTTGTAATACTTGGTCACTCTTTGTTGATAGGCTCCTGTCTTTATCATCACATGATCTATTTTCAATTTAAGCATATACAGATTAAAACGTATGTTTCGATCATTTTCTTCCTCATTGTAGTTGCTGATTCGAAAACTCGGCAAGCTGACCTCGATTGGAATTACTGCTTCACAACCAAATGCTAGAAGGTAGGAAGTTTCCCTTGTAGCCACTTTTGGGGTTGTTCTATAATCCTAAAGTACCTTTGAAAGCTTATCAATCCAAGCACCCATATATTCTCTGAGGTTTTTTTTGAGTGTCATCTTGATCACCTTATTTACAGCTTCTAATTGCCCATTAGTGTAACATCTGTGATATTTTTTTGTAGAACTCATAGTTATTAAACAATAATATAAGGTAAATGTATGAAGCTATTTTTGTAAGTTTAGAAAATGTAGTAGAAATGAAGGGTAGAAATGAAAATTTTATTACTAGTAAGGGTATTTTTGAAATTTTAGATTATGAATTAAAATAATATTAAGTGGGCCAAGAATATAATATATATATATATATATATTGAGCTCAATTTAATTAATTAGGCCCAAATCCAATTAACTAAGCCCAAATTTAATTAGCTAAGCCCAAGCCTAATTAATTATGTCTAAGCCCAAGTATGTACGCCCAAACCCAAGCCCAAATACATATATATATATATATATATGTATATAATAAATTAAGAAAATTAAACAAACGAATAAAATATTAAGCTTTGTCAAATTTCTCTACAAAATCCAAGCCATACATTTACTTTAAATCCTAGCCATCCACTTGTCATAATTCTAGGTTTGTTTGTAAATTTGGATAAGGATGAACAAAAAGCTAAGTTAGTGGAAAATGTGGCGGCTAAATGATAGCCATTGAATTTAATTGAAACAATCTTAGCCCTCCATGTGTTTTAATAAATTAGAATTAATTAATAATTGATGGAAATTAGGTGGAAAAAAAGAGAGCACTTGGATTGAGTGAGTTAATCGAAGCCATTTAAGTGTTAAATCATTATACTTAAACAAAATAAGTGATGTTTTTCAAATTGAAAAGGCAAATAAGTGTATACGTATAAGGCATTTAAGAAGGAAAGAGGAGAAAGAGAGAAAAGAAGAGAAAGAAGAGAAGAAAGGAGAAATTGGTGAGTTTTTAAAGTTTCTCCATTTGAGTTTTTATTATTAAGTGCTTAGAATAATAATAGATTTTACATTTTCATGTGATATTAGGAAATTAGAAATGAAAATTATTATTATTATGTTGTTGTGATCATGAAAAATTAGTGAAAATTTATTATTATGTTATTGTAATGATGTAAATTGATGGGAGTTTTATTGCTATGTGGTTGTGATGGTATGAATCGGTGGAAACTAGAAATGGTAAAGAGAATATGGTGATAGTAGTTATAAAATGTTATTTTTATGTATATGTCATGTTCACAACATATGTACCACTCATGTTATTAATGCTAAGAAATTAGAAATGTTTGGAAATTAACAAAATTGGGTGAATTTTATTAGAATTTATGATATGAATGTTAAATTGTAGTAGGAAATTAGATATGGCCAAAAACAATTATGTCATTAATGTTAAGGGATAATTAGGAAAATTAGAGATGGCTAAGATTATATTAGTGATGTTAAATTGTAGTTAAGAAATTAGAAATTTATATTATTAATGTGTATGTAGGGTTTTGAATGAGAAATAATTATTGTATTAGTTGGTAGAGAATTAAATGATGAAAAAAAGAATGGAAGTGTAGTAGTAAATATATATATATATGTGTGTGTGTGTGTGTGTGTGTGTGTGTGTGAATTGATGTTAATTGTGGAATTTGAAATGGCGTAATTGTGGAAGTGAAATTGAATCTCGGCAATTTCGGTAGGCTAAGTTTGTTTGAAATATTTGAGAGTGTTGGAATTTGATTATACCAATGTGTAAGAAAATAAATTGGCGAAAAATGACAACATTTAATGAATTCGAAAATGTTATGTCAAATGTGTTTTGTTTGCAAAAATTATTATAATATGCATATATATGTGTATATGTATAAGTACATATGAGATGATGGTATAGCGTAAGTATGGTACTAAGTTTAGGTTAGAAATTTATAAAGTGTTGAGTTTAGAAATATGGAAGTTATAGAAAAGTAGCGGCAAGAATTGGCACGTAACTAAAATAGGTTGTGTTAATTTGTTTTAGGTACACAACATGAATATAAGAACATACTCGGGTAGAGCGGGAATAAATGTAAGTAAATCATGCATGTATTTTAATGTTTGAAAAATTATGCGATATCTAATGTTTGATGAAAATGTGATTTGTACATATTGGTACGCCAAGACAATTCTATGAAATGACTAATGAAATGTTTATGAATTTGAATGTTTACGCCAATATCGCATTTAAAAAGTAAAAATGAAATGTTGTTGATGTGTGATATATTTGAAAAAGAATGTATTTTATGGCTTAGTCGTTATTTATGTTATTCTGATGTAGCCAAATTTTGTGTTAAAGGTAAGGTTTGCAGGCTAGTAAGAATTCTGTTTAACGCGCCGTGCGCATTTCTGTTATATGTAAATGTGAATAACCGCTTAATGCAGAACACGTGATCACGTTTTGAATCCGAGTTACCATGGGTGTAGGTGATGCTAATTGATTAAGCCATTCTGAATATGATTATATTTTGAATGAACTTTATATAGGTGAAAAGTTTGAAAATGTACTGATTGTTTAAGCTTTCATATTTTGCACTGCATCGATATATCACACTTGCATGATTTACTTATTGAGATGTTTATCTCACCATTTATTAAAAAATTTATTTTTCAGATAATAGCACATAAGGATGACCGAGTACGCAAGTGAGGGTGTTAGGCATATTCGTAGTTTTTTTATGTATATATTATTTGTAGATTAGCTAAGTAATGTGCATAGACTTGTAGCTTAGTATGAATATTTTTAGATATGAAATTAATAAGCTATTTGTATTACAAAGAGTTGTAATGTATGTATATTTGTATATATAATAAAAAAAATTATTAACTATAAATGTTTAAATTTTGTGTAATAAAATAATAGCATTGTATACAATAAACATGAATGTGGTTTTGTAGTTAATATGAAATGGATGTGACAATTGGTCTTGGGATGAGCTAGTGTCACAAATCTGAGGTCGATTGAGAAGTCTGAGCAGGAATTTCTAAAATTTGAATTGTCAAACTGCTTTCCGTTGTCTACAATCAATAATTGAGGTATTCCGAACCGATAGATGATGTTCTACTTAACGAAGGTCATGATGTCAAGCCCTCACCCATGGGGTCCACATGTGCAACCGCCATAGACCCTTGAGACGCATTCTAAATCCCTAAATATGTCTCTTAAGCCTGTAAGGCTTCTTAGGTACCTGTCCCCTGTATAATTATTCACATAAATTTGTCTCTCTAAGACATTTTCAAGTCATTTCACAAATAAAAAGTACACTCAATTTATAAAAAATTAGCGTACATAACCAAATGTATTATTTTCAATCCATAATTCATATTAAAGTTTTTCAAAACAAATCCAATGAACTAATTTAAATAAGTCGGTAAGTCGAGGATGAAAATGATACCTGAAGGTGTTACACCTTTAATTGATCACCACCACTAGATAATGTACTTTTTTATACTCGATTTCCTGAAATTGAAAGGTAAGGGAGGTGAGTATACAGGGGTATACTCCGTGAGTAAATAAAAATATAATTATACATAAAACATAGTGATATGAATATATTTTAAGAAAATAATTATAGATGCATGAAAGACAGTTTATTTCAAAGATAACATGGCCTGTTATTCGAAAATCATTAGGCTGGCTCCCTTTTCCAGCAATTATCCTAATCATGTGTAACCCCGAGACCGTCAGTGGGTTTTATACAAGAAAACCAATACTCTTTTAATAAAATAATTCTTTTCAAAATAAAAAATGCAGGTTAATTATTTAAAAACTGGTCTACCATTGACGTTGGCCTCGAATAATCACATAGTGATACTCATGACTGTCCTCAACATTCCCACAAGTGGACAATTCCCTAACATCATCCTCCCATATACCTGACCCACCTATGGTACACTCACCTAGGCAGCCTCTTAATAGTTCCGTCCCTAGGCTATTTCTCTGTAGCTATAGTAACAAATAAACCTGGCCCTCTTGACCATATCACTAACACAATCAATATGGATATCCAAGAACATAATCATTTATAACATATCATCATTAACAATATTAAAAAAAAGGGTTACATTTTTAATATCAATCTTGGCCTCATGGCCTCACAGATATTAATTCAATCTACAGGCCATTCATATTTATTTCAAATCAATAATAATAAAACTATTCATTATTTTATAAAACAATAAGTTTTATAAAACAATTTAAAAAGGTAAAATTATGTAAAGATTCACTCACAACAAGGGGAGGGTAAACACTCCTACTACTGACCCTCACACTTAGTAGGTCACTCTCCCGAGTACTCAGTATCTAATACCACACATGCATAATATAATGAATTCTAAGATTCTAAATAATTAACAAATACGCATTAAAGGCAGTGTTCGTGGAAACCATGTCTAAAATTCCTTAGTTTGACACATATCTCTTCACGAGGCTTAACTAATGAGACCATTTATCCGATTTTCAACAATGAAATCCCATGATCGTAAATATCCCAAATTCGCATTTTCATCTAAAATGGATATACATATTCCAAATGAGAACCAACTCATAATTGACCATAAAACTACTTTGATTAGCTCAGATTATTGCAAATTCTACATTTCTTACATGAACATCATTGTAAATCTTGAGTGAATAGTAAAACCTAAGTTCTACAAGTTTCAAAATCTTAAAATCGAACCTATAATAGGTAAATAGGCTTGTATTCTGAAGCAGTCTTTAAAAACCTTAAGTTGTCATTTGAACATAAAAATCCCAATTTCTTTTCGAAACCCTCACTTCCTTCCTTGCTTCTACTTGTTATTTCTTGCCCAAAATTGTACCAAATTGAAGAGAGAAGGATGATTAATCACTTGGCAACTAAAATTTACAAGAAACATAGGGATTTTAAAGAGATCTGTGAAGAAATCAAAGAGATAGAGAGAGAAGTGTATTTTTAGAGAGAGAAGGTGTGAGGAATAATTGAAGACAACGGGGAAATGAATCCCCCCATTGGTATTTATATAACTAGGTGAAAAGACTAGATTACCTTTAAGAAGTCTAGAAAATTTCTAAAATTACTTGTCAAATTTTGCCAAGATTAGTTAAAAGTATTAATACTTTGAGCTGGGTATAAACATCTTTTGATTTGGTATCGATCTTTTTGTGTTTGGTATCGATCCATTTATTAAAATTCGATTCTAGAATTTCTTTCGACACAATATATCGATACATTTGCAATGTATTGATACCTTTGATAAAGGTATCGATCTAATTCACTTGTAAATATTTTTCAACTCTCTGTTTTGAAATGTATCGATACTTTCTCCTTATGTATCAATCTATTCGATTTGTAATTTCTTCCCAAGTCTTTGACTTGTAAAATATTAATACTTTTATGAAGGTATCGATCCATTCATCTGGTATCGACCTTCATCCTTAATATATCAATACTTTGGTACATGTATTGATCTTCTTAGTCCCAATGATCAATACTTCCTACTCAAACACAATTTTCAACATAACCTTTTAAGCTGAAACCATAAATTCTATAGAACTAATTCAATTTTCTTTTTACTCGCAAGGGTGCTACCCCTTGACCCTGCTCGTTAATCGGCTAACGAGACCACCGAATGCTTAAGCGTAGGGTAATATACTGAATCTCAATATATGTTAAATCCAAATTACTTATTATACTCATATCACGAGCTGACTTAAGCTCATCTATCCTCGTTAACGTGTCAATTATCTATGAGTCATGCATGTGTGAAATGAATGTCATTTAATTATTATTTTACCCCTATATTCGAAGAACAGGATTTACACGTGATCTTTTTCTTACTGATGTTATCCTGTGGCTCAACTTCTACTTATTTAGTGAAGTAATCAATTGCCACTATTGCATATTTTGTATTAGCCTGGACAGTAGGCATTGGGCCAATGAGATCTAGTCCCCATTGAGCAAATGGCCAAAAGCTTGATAAAAAAGTTATTTTTTCAAGGGGTTGTCTCAGTATATGTTTATGTATCTGACATTCATGACAAGTTTTCACAACCTGAGTTGTATCTTGTAAGAGAGTAGGTCAGTAGTACCATTCCCTTAAGACCTTGTGTGTTAGGGAACGTGCTCCTCCATGGCCTCCAAGTATTCCATGATGGATTTCTTCTAGAACTATACAACCTCATTAGGTCTTAAGCATCTCAAATAAGGAATATTGAATCTTCATTTGTACAGTTCCCTATCGATGATAGTATACCTCGCATACCTATTTTTAATCTTTCTCACCTTATCTCTAACCTTCGGGAGCTTTCCACCTTAGATATAAGGCATTATTTTGTTCATCTAAGAAGGATAAGAATTAAGCTCGGTTATGATAAGTTGGTCACTTCTTACTTCATTTTTTGCTACAAGTCTTCAATAGGAACCGAGGCAAGAGTGTTTACTTTGAATGTAGGGGCTAATTTGGCTAAGATGTCCGTCTTTGAGTTTTCTGATCTTGGAATTTATTTTAATGTAACCATTTTCAGAGTGCCTAAGAGCTACTTTGTCTTGTCTAAATAGGCTTGCATGTTACTTTCACAAGCTTATAAGTGCTCGTTAATCTGATTTGCAATTAATTGGGAATCATTATTAATGTTCAGGCATGTGACCCCCAACATCTGAGCCAGATTGATCCCTACAATTAATGCCTTATACTCTGCCTTGTTATTGGTTACCTTGAAGTCAAATGTTAGTGAGTACATTACTTCAACTCTATTTGGGCTGACAAGAACGATTATTGCACCTCCTCTTTATGCATTTGAGGCTCTATTAACAAAAAAGTTACCACACTAGGCCTATCTCGTTTGGCTCAAGTGGACTATTTTAAGATTGATCTGGACATTTTTCCTCAATTTGGTAAATGAAGAGATGCTCGAATACTAACCTCTCTGCCAAGGCCTAACCTTTTATGGCCTTTCTTGGTTTGTGGCAGATGTTGTATTCGTGAGCTCAATCTACTATGTCGCCAGTCGTCTAGACAAGTTGGGTCGGTGGAGGATTTGTCTCAGGGGTTTGATTTGTCAAAACTACCACTACATTCTTGCCACCACCAATGCTAGTTCCAACTTCTCAGGGGGAGAATATCTTGTTTCAGCATCTAGCAAAGCCTTGCTAGTATAATAAATAGGCCAATGAACTTTCTTCAAGTCTTCTTTTACTAGTACTGAGCTCACTGATTGGTCTCTCACTACTAAATAAAGGTATATCACATCTCCAATCTCAGAGCTTGTTAGGTATGGTACCGACGCAAGATATTGCTTTAGCTCTTAGAAGCTATTCTCGCACTCTTCTGTCCATTCAACTTTCTTTCCCTTCCTCGTGATCTAAAAGAATGAGAAACATCTATCTGAAGCCTTGGACATAAATCTGCTTAGTGCGACTAATCTTCTTATCAAACTTTGTAATTCCTTGAGCGTAGTTGGGGACTTAAGCTTTAGTATCGCCTTTATTTTTTATGGATTGGCATCGATATTGTACTCGCTTACCATAAACCCCAAGAATTTGCTTGTCTTTACCCCGAATGCACAATTCTTAGGGTTCAACTTCATGTTACATCTCTTCAGGTAGGAGGTCTTTCCCAGATGTTTTGAATAGTCTTAGGTTATCAATGACTTAATAATCATGTCGTTGACGTAGACTTCCATGGTGGACCCAATCAAAGGTTTGAAAACCCGATTAACCAATCTCTGAAATGTAGCCCTTGCATTCTTCAATCTAAAAGGCATAACTTTATAACAAGATAGCCCCTATTCAATTATGAATGCGATCTTCTCTTAATCTGATTCATGCATTCTGATTTAATTATACCCCGAGAATGCTTTCATGAAGCACAAAAGTTCATGCCCTACCGTTGAATCTACAAGTTGATATATTCTAGGAAGGGAAAATCTATCTTTTGGACAGACTTTATTCAAATCTGTAAAGTTAACACACATCCTCCATTTTCCATTCAACTTAATCGCCATAACCACGTTAGATACCCATTTTGGGTAATGTACCTCATTGATGAACTTAGCTTTCACAAGCTTTTCTACCTCGACACAAACTACTTCTCTTCTTTCTTTATTAAACATCTGTCTCTTTTGCTTCACAGGTTTAAACTTGGGATCAATTGCAAGTCGATGTGTCACAACCGAAATTTTACTTAAAGGTTAAAATAAAATTTTGGTGACCATAATAAAATTTTTTCGAATATAAAGGATAAACAATTTAAAATTTTAGGTAATAATTTTAGGTTATTACAACTTCAATTTGGGCTTAGAAAATAAAAAGTAAAAACAAATTTGGGCCATTTAAATGCCATTTTGGGTTTTTAAAGATTTACATACAAAAACGAAGCCTAATTAAGTTGAAAAATAGCCGACCCATGTTTTTGTAAATAAACCAATTCAATTTCTTTATTTTAGCATTTTATATTTTTAAGTTTTAAAGGATAAGTCTTACACATTCTAGAGAAAAGGAGAAGCAAATTCTATTGTGGATAGACTTTGAGAAGGGGTTGGTAGTAATTGATACTTGTATATATATATATATATATATACAAACATGTTTATACAGAAGTTGTTGTGGAATTGAGGTGTAGATATATGTGAAAAGTGTTAGTAATGAACTTTTATTGTACATGGCAGCATTTGTTTTATATAAAGGGTAATATGTTGGTTGTGTTTATGCATTAGGATTTTGAAATTTATGTGCTATTGATGCATGGAATTGGTGGCAAGGTATAGAGTTGAAACTTTGTGAGGCAGGGCAATTTCTAGGTTGCTGGAATATTGACCTAAGCTCAATAATTTATTTATAAAATGAGTTATAGACCAAAAATTTATAAACCGTAAAATTATAAAAAACTAGATATGATTACGAACAATCTAGCCAAAAATTATAATTTTTCGTGAAGTGTCGAGTCTGCAGTGAATTTTAAAAGTGACTTCCCTATGTTGTATTTCGGTTTGCCAAAATTCTAGGCAATGCACGGAAAGTCAAAAATAGAGAAGTGTTCCCGACCTTCGATTTTAGTACGTAAAATTTGGCAAAAATTAGACACATAGGGGAATAATATATCCAAAAATTAGCTTGTTTCCTGAAGAAACGATGTAACACCTGTAATTTCCTTTGTAGATGTATGAGCCTAGTTTTGTAAGTTTAGAAAATGTAGTATACATGAAATGAGAATTTTATAGTTAACAAGGTTATTTTTGAAATTTTAAAATTTATGAATTAAAAATAAAATCTAAGTGGGCTAAGAATATATATATATATATATGTATGTATATATAGATGTTTTGGGCATAATTTAGTAATATATATGCATTGGGCTTGATTTATATTATTTATATATGTATTGGGCCTAATTTGTTTCATTAGGCCCAAACTCAATTATGCAAGCCCAATCCAAGCCCAAAGGTATATATATACATATATATATATAATAAGGTAAAATAAATAATTAAAATGAATAAATATCAAGCTTTAGTCCAAATTATCTACAAAATCTAAGCCATAATTCTAGGCATGTTTTGCAAATGAGATAAGGATAAATAAAAATCTAAGTTAGTGAAAAATGTGGTGGCTAAATGTG
>JAXCLQ010070923.1:0-13291 GCA_035584115.1 Cedrela odorata
TGCTTTGTATTTAAATTGTTTTTTATTTTACAATTATGTCACTTCTCTACTAGACGCGGGGATTATGGATCAGGTTTGGAAAAATATTTTTAAATTTATATTCGTATTTGTTAAAAAAATTTAATATTAAATTTACACTAAATTTATAATAAATTTATATTTTACTATTAAATTCGTTCAAATGAGTATTTAAAAATTATCAAATTTGTATAAATATATGTGAATTTTCAGTAAAATTTTCGATATTAAAATTATAAATTTTATATATTAATTCAAAATAAAATATATTACTCACATAAAATATTAAATACATATAATAAAAAATAAAATTGATAATAATTTTATAAATTTATACATAATTAATTAAAAATATAATTTAATTAAATTATTTTGATATTTTAACTCATTTTTTTATATTAAGAATAATTATGTAAATTTAAAGATAAAATAAAAATAATTTTTTATTATAGCATTAAAACAATGTCATTTTGAATATTTATTTTAATATTAACATTAAAATAATATTATTTTAATATTTTTAAAATAAAAAATAAAAAAATTATATATTCATAAATATCTTTCCGTATTTATATTCGTCTCATATTCACTATAGATTTTAATTTATTTTTTTAAATTTATTTCAAACTCATTAAAAGATATATTAAACTCGTTCTTAAAAATTAAGTAATAACGAATTTATAAATAAAATTATCATCACTTGTATAATTAAATAAGGGGCACCTTTAAAAATTTTAAAAAGTAAAAATAAGGAAGAATATAATGTACCTAACAAGAAGAGGGTAAAATTGTCTTACTACAGAAGGCAAATAGTAGAACGTTTTTCAAATATTTGAAAAATTTGTAGAAAATTGGCCGATCACGAGTGCAGCCTAAAATTCTATAGTAAAGATAAGGACCAGCAGCAAATAGTTATACAGTATCGTATTCGTATGTTACGGTGGGACCTACTTCTTTTAGTCCTCGTGTAAGACGTGTGACCTCATGTGGACCTCGTGCTTCTCCTCCCTCCCGCTTTACCATTTAAGTTGTTGAACCTCGCCAAACTCAAAACATTCTTCCTATTCCTATTCCTGTCCATAATACTTCATTACGCTCTTCTCTTCTCTGCAACTCAACACAAAGTCAAGATTTCCTTGATTAGTGGACATGTCGAGGGCTACCGTTGAGCTCGATTTCTTTGGCATGGAGAGAAAGGAAAACTCTTCCAACAACTCTCAGTTCCAGAAATTCCCCCATCGTCAAAGAAGCTTTCGAGGTATTCTTGCTGTTTGATCTCCGTTTTAGATTTGCTCCTGTATCGTTGTGTTTCCTGGTTCTTATTGTGAATTTTCTTTTTGGCAGACATTCAAGGCGCCATTTCCAAGATTAATCCTGAGATAATTAAATCTGTGATTGCTTCCGGTTCCGCCGGTGCGGTTGATTCCAAGAAAGAACCAAATCCTTTTCCAAAGGAAGAACCAAATCCTTTTCCGGCTTTGCCTCTTTACAGACATATCCCAAGGTACTTGAATCGTTTCCTTGATGCGAAATCTTTCTTGCTTCCTTTTACTAAATATTTTACAGCAAAATATTTATAATATCTGTTTTAAGGCCTGCTTCCGAGAACTTTCCGGAAACAGCTCCTCTGACCATTTTTTACAATGGAACCGTCACCGTTTTCGATGTTCCTCGAGACAAGGTTTGTTTAAACAACTGTGTTCAATTAATTAATTTATTAGTTTCTAATTTTCTATTCTTAGCAAGTGTTGTTTATTATCTTTTGATAAACAATGGTACAGGCTGAGTGCATATTGAAACTTGCTGTTGAAGGAAACTCAAAAACTGTTGAGTCAAAGGATACAAATGCTGCAAACGATCAGCAACGGCTGCTTGAGACTCTTAATACTGGAGGTTAGTGCCTGATACATTATTATTATTATTATTTTCTGAAATGAACAACATGGAGAGGAAAGATTAACTGAAAATATTTTCATTCCGCAGATCTGCCAATTGCTAGGAGAAAATCACTGCAGAGATTTCTGGAGAAACGCAAAGAGAGGTAACCCACTTCTCTCTATTTACATAACAGAATGTTCTAGATCTTAAATTCCGAAGATTTATATTATTGTGTTGGATATGTTGCCAAATTTGCGTTTTACTCCTACACTTGATTTGATTGTTGCCATTGTCGCTTTTTTATTTTATTTTATTTTATCTTCATCTGATTTATTCTGGATAATCATCACATGTTCTACTTTTTCTCAACATTCAAAACATTTGAATTTCAATTTGTCACTCCCATTAGCCTTATAATTACCCATAATTTTTTTATAATATAGTTTTTAACAGTAGGAAAGTACTTTTATTTACACAAGGTCTTCCTTTATAAAAACCAGGAATGATATGGAGTATGATGTCCAGCAGCAACTAAGCGGTAAATGCTTGCTCAAGTGTCCAGTTAATGATATGGGAAATACGAGCTAATGGCAACTTCCTAAACGTGTTTGATGGGGCAAGCAAAACAATTTCATTTCCTTTCAATTATGGTCCGAAAATGATGCACCGAAGGAACATAAAACTGAAAAATCATACGATGTTGACACCCATGGTTGAAATTGTTCATTGTTTTCCCCTATAATATTGCGACGTATGTCATTTGCCGACGATATTAAACACTTTTGTAGCCCCATCATTTTGGATTACGGTTGCTTTCACTAATTTGTGTAAACGTCAAAACCACCAAGTATAGAGGATGCTATTTTATTTTCCTAACACGTGTTTGAATTCCTTCCTTATAAATAATAAATAACACGCGGTGTTGACATGTGTGCAG
Organism: Cedrela odorata; assembly: GCA_035584115.1. Classification (NCBI taxonomy): domain Eukaryota; kingdom Viridiplantae; phylum Streptophyta; class Magnoliopsida; order Sapindales; family Meliaceae; genus Cedrela; species Cedrela odorata. The sequence goes on from JAXCLQ010070923.1 coordinate 2,834, forward strand.
ATTGACTCTCGTACCGCCATATTCTTGTCGTACCTGAAACGCGTTTTGGGACCAGAGTATAGTTGGAGATGTGACTGTTCATGGCCTAGAAAGAGGGGCAAGAAAGATAACAGACATAAGGGTAGTTCGTAGAAAATCTGTTTCCTTGTTTTTGGAGGTTGAGCTCATGTGTATTAGCCTGCCTCTTTTGACTGATTATAGATTATACAATATTACATTAGAATGGACTAGAAGGGACGGCCGATTATTGTTTTTAATTTAATGCACGTTTTTTGTAATGGTCTTGGGCAATTAGGCCTTTTCTAATTTGCTTCCTGGCAATTTCCTTTGGTCTTCATGTGGACTGAGGCCATTGTTTTGTTTACAATGTTTTATTTGTTTATTTATATTATTCAAAGTCATATGTATGATTACCTTTTCTTTGAATCATGGCTTCCCTTTGTTTATTAGTTATTATATTTATATCTCGTACCAGTACGTTAGGTGTATTTATTATATACTGTACAGGCAGGTGTTGTTCCATTTATTGGTTTGCTTTTTTAGTTGAATATTGGTTTTATTCAAACGCCTTCATTAATTTGACAATGGAGTAGGTATCATCTTAATTGAAACGGTGAGTCTTCGCTGATGTACAATGTCGATGTACCAGAGCTGGCACTGTGGAACGCGTTTTCCAATAAATATTTTTAAAGGGGACACGTGTTAAATTTAGAGATGGGTTTTATCTGATGTTGGGTTTGTTTTTGGTAGGTTAACTAGGAAAGTGGATGAGGTTGAGTAAGAATTTATTCCAAACGTGTTAAAGTTGGGCGGTAGTTTCTTTCAAAAATAATAATGTTGCCTTTACACTTCACCAAATTCTGAAAACTCTCTATTGTGTTGATTTGTAAAGGGGAGAGGAGACAGGCTTGATGTTTAGCTTTTGACTTTATGGTTACTTGCTTGTTGTTTATTGTTAACGTCAAGTAAAATACACGGAGAGAATCAAACAATTAACTCGTGGATAAGCAATGTACAAGTAAGATGGTTAATTTGAAGAGGCAAAGCATGCATGCCCCAATGTACGGTTGAGGATTTCGAATGGAGTATTACTATGTCTACCGCCATGATATTCTGATTAGGCCCCTTTCCTTAGCAATTCAAGGGCCTTGGGTATGTTGAGGGGTGCTCTTAGAAGTCCATTCTTTGCAAACGCTTTGTTAAGGATAAAAATTACAAACTCCAATTATTGGTCCGTGTGCCTATTGATCTTTGAGTGCTGCTATTTAAACCCTACCACCGTCTTTTCAGAACTCTGTTATCACTTCATTTTTTCTTGGATATATGGGGTGGATAAATTTTGTCTTTTGGTTACTTCTGTCTGGCCCAACTAGAAAGATAACAGCACGTAGGATACGTTTTCTTCTAAACACACCCATAAGTATATTCAGCCTTTTATGTACACTCACACCACATTCTTCGTCTGGCTTCAACCAAGTTTCCAATCCTACCAATTTCATATTAATATTCAAAGAAAACTGCTTCAGTGTTTATGTGAAACAAGTAAATTTCACTGTTTACAATTAAAAAAAACTTACTGAATCAATCTGAAAACGATAACTTAAGGCCACCCTCCAGGCTACAGATTCAGTGTCCTCTTATCTGACCAAATGGTAAAGATTATACGGTGCACAAAAATAAAAGGACAACAAGAAGATTCTTTGTTCTGGGGTAATGAAATCAGACGTTTGAATCATTTGTAAACGGCAGGCCTATACCTTATATTGAAAAAATGATGATCTATGAAAGGGAAGATGGGAATGTCTGAGCATCAGTTTTAAAAAGCTCGAATTTTGAAGCTTCATGGGTTTATCAGCAATGTATTGATATATTGTTTCATCATCTGCTCAGATTCTCAACTTTCCTTCGATGAGACGAGAAGGACGCAAACATAAACAAATTGAAAAAGCCAAAAAAGAAAAAAAAAATTAAAAACCCAGAATTCAAAGAAACAATGGCATTCAAATCAACTCTTGTATCAGCGTAAGTGAGTGCAGCGGCCGAAGCACTACTTTATAGAGATCACACAGTAGATAGAACCCCCAAAACCCTAGCTGCTAAAAAGACTTTTGTTGTGCGACGTCGTTTGAGTTAAAAGATAAACGCACCGTTTTTAAGAAATCGAATGCGTAAACGCAGCGTTTTATTCTCATACAGTTCGTTCTAGTTTTTTATTCATATATTTTCTTTAATAAATTTTATTTTTTTCGCATGATCAGATTGTTCAGTTACAGAACATCGTCACGTATAAATTTTACACGACACAGTAAAATCAACACATGGGTACGTGGGTTCTCAGTCCAGGCATCTCTGTTGATCCAACAATGCAACAATTCAGCGGAATTCTTAGAGTTCAGTTCTCACACCTACGCCACTGCGCTTCAAAGCTGAATCCAAAACGATGACCCCAAAACGGCAATGGCTCTTCATTGTCAAGTCATGAAGAAGGGTGACTGCTTAGACCTATTTGGTACTAATGTTCTTTTCAACCCATGTATGAAGTTAAATTTGTTATCTGATGCAAGTAAACTGTTCAATGAAATGCCTATGAGAAATACTATATCATTTGTTACTTTAATTAAGTGTTGCGCGGAGTCGTTTCAATTTGTTGAAGCTGAAGCTGTTGGGTTGTTTTCTAGATTGCAAAGAGAAGGTCACGAGCTTAACCGGTTTGTGTTTACTACTATTTTGAGGTGCTTGTGATTATGGAGTGTACAGAGCTGTGTTCTTGTGTTTTTCCGTGTATATATAAGCTCGGGCATGCACTAATACTTTTGTTAGGACGGCAATGATCGATACTTTCTTTGTTTGCGGGCGTGTTGATTTTGCTGGAGAAGTTTTTAATGGGATCGTTTTCAAGGACTTGGTTACTTGGACTGGATAGTTGCTTGCTGTGCTGAGAATGATTTTTTTTGAAGAAGCATTGAAAGTTTCCTCGCAGACGAGGATTGCTGGCTTCAAGCTGAATAAATTTACCTTTCTTTTTGTGCTTAAAGCTTGTCTTGGATTAGAAGCCTTTACTATTGCTAGGAGTGTTCATGGATGTGCTTTGAAAACTCGATATGAAATGGATTTCTATGTGGGTATTTCTTTGCTTGATTTGTATACTAAGTCTGGGGACATTAGCGATGCTTGGCGGATATTTGAGGAGATGCCTAAAAAAGATGTAATTCCTTGGAGTTTCATGATTGCACAATATGCTCAGAGTGATCAGAGCATAGAAGCAGTGGAGCTGTTTTGTAGGATGAGGTTATTTTAAATCTATGGTAGAGTACTATGGTGTTGAACCAAGTACAGAGCATTACAGTATTATTCTCTCGTTTCTTGGCAGGGCAGGCTATCTTGATAAGGCTGCAAAGTTTATTGAGGAATTCCCATTTCAGCCAAGTGTCAAGGTGTGGCGTGCCTTACTTGGCGCTTGTGTTATTTATAATAATGTTGAGATTGGAAGAATTTCAGCACAGCACATTTTAGAAGCTGAACCTGAAGATGAGGCAACCTATGTGTTACTGTCAAACAAGTATGCCAGTGCAAAGAGTTGGGAAAAAGTTCCTTCTGTTGGAAAAATCATGCACGAGAAAGGAGTGAAGAAGGAACCAAGGCTGAGTTGGATTGAAAACCAAGGTAGCGTTCATTATTTCACTGTGGGGGACACCTCACATCCTGACATGAAAGTGATTAGAGTGATGTTGGAGTTGTTGAACCAGAAAACCAGGAAGGCAAACAGTTTATGAGATTAAGTTATGGCTCTGAGAGCACTTCCATGAGACTTTTGTAACTTATAACTCTAGAAGGTAAACAATTTATGAGATGTATTGCCGTTAAAACAATCTTCTCGTAATAAGATTTATGTGCATTATTTTGGAATAAAAATGCTCGAGTTGTATCAAGTAAATAACCATTTTTTCTCTTAGCAACTCTATTTTGTTGTGAAATGCTAACACAAGATGATTCATGAATTATCTCTTGTTAAAAGTATGGGATTAAAATCTGATTGAAATAATCTCTAGTATTGTCAAACCTAAACCTTTTAATTTTTATCCCAAATTAATTTCGAACCATGACATGAAAATTTGGAAGAACAAAACTCACATCAAACTTATTCTTAAACAGAAAGATCCAACACACTCTACTATAATCATGAATGAATGGGATAAACCAACGTGCACCAGAAATATTAAGAATAGTAAAGGGACTACAAATGTCACTATAGATTAAATAAAAAGGAACTTAATTTCTTTTATTACTAATTGAAAAATGTACTTGTGCTTCGCAAATTCACATATATCACATTAAAAAAAATTCAATATCTAATCCCTTAAACATACTAGAAAATAATATTTTGTGAGTCTTGAATGACAGATGTCAAAGTTTACAATGACGAAATTAATTTTTTTCTTTATTTGATGAATAATACTCAGAAAGAAATGACACAATTGACTTGCTTTTAGAGAAACTTAGATTACTAAGCGTTTCAAGGTAGTATAGTCTGTCCCTTTCCTTAGCACGTCTAATCGTTTTTCCTAAAGCCTGGTCCTGAAATATATAACAGGCAGGATAAAAAATCACACTGCAGGGCATGTCTTAAGTCAATTGTTTTATAGAAACTAAATTCGTGGACAATTTTGGTACATGAAGTACATTTTTTAATATGAGTGATGGGCTAATTTTAATATCTCATATTTCTGCTACAGTGATTAGTAAACCATCGGTGATGACAATTTTTCTAGTACTAAAACAAGAGTTATAGGTACTGAATTTATGTGATGAATATGTCATGTGATCAGTTGCTCCTGAGTCTATGATCCATAATCCATGAGTTGACAAAAGTTTTATCTGAAGCATCAAATTTAATGGAAATAAGAAATTTACTTGAATGTGCCAAAGAGTAAGTATCTTAGGGCTTTTCAAGAGTTCCTAGTAAGACTCTTAACTTCTCAATTTCACTCTTGTTGAATTCAAACTTAAGTTATATGCTCATCATTCTATAGAGTAGTTACAAGCGCCCACTACTTCGGTGTTGTTCCCCTTTATTTTCTCAGTCTTTACTAAGAGGCTTGCCATGAAGCTTCCAACAATGCTCTCAAGTATGCCTCGACTTCTTGCAATATATACATCAAAGATTATCCTTGTTGTCTTAAATCGGAGTTTTTGACAATTCTGCTTTCCTATTTTCATGAATTAATGGTTACCTTTGGTTAACTACTCTAGTTAGCCACTATAGCCGAGCCTTCCAAGTTCTAGGGTTTCAACATAACCTTTCTGATCGAATTATGGAAATCACCTCATTTAGATAATGAAATTTATTCTTACCAAAAATTTGAACTCGGATTTGATCAAATTCAACATTGAGTCCCATAAGAAAATCATAAACTCGATCTTGTTCTATGAAATTCTTTAAAATTGTTGCATCTTCTGGACGTTTTGTTTTAAAGCACTTATAGTAATCAAGCTCTTGTTATAGATTCTTGAGTGTATTGGCATATTCCATGACAAATTGTTCCCTCAAACTGTCAAGCCAGTTTGAATATTTATCTCATATACTTATGCCAAGTTACCTTTTTTTGGAGTATATTTGTCAAACAGTTTTCCAAATATCCTTCGCGGTTGCCAAAATATACACATGTCACTGATTTTAGGCGTTATGAAATTTCACATCCAAGCCATGACAAATGAATCTTCCTCGTCCCAAGCATTAAATCAGGGATCTTCTTTCTTTAGCCTTGTGCCAAGCAAATAACTTACTTTTCCTTTTCATTTCATAGTGGTGCGAACAAGTTGTGATCACTTTAAGTAATTTTTTTTCATTCAATTAGTATGCTGATTGAATCTGTTGCAATTTTTTAACTGCTAGATCCAATGCCACTTTTTCAATTCTAGTAGTAGTATTGTTGATTTCAAATGTCTTTAACATAGTTTAAATGACAAATCCTTTGAAAAGCTACATGTCGTTTCAGGCAGATGTGGCTGCGATGAAGATGAGCGACTTGATCTAGTGCGATTTCGGTAACAGTGGCGATGATCAAACTCAGAAATTTTTCTTGCAATGAAGGCTGATTGAATAACAAAAGTTAAATGGCGATTAAGGTCGAAAAGAAAAAAAAAAGGTTAAACGGCGATTAAGGCAAAAGGAAAAGAAGAAGAGAATGGGTGATTAGGCCAAAGAAAAATAAAAAAATCGAGTCTTACAGTTCTGATATCATGTAAAAAAAAAAAGAACAAAAAATATTGAGAGAAGAAGAAATTCTTCATTAATTTTTGATATGTACAACAACGAGTTAATATATACAACTCTAATTGCAAAAATAGGAATGTAAAAAAATAGATTCTGCTAATCAAGAAATTATTCTAAAAATATAACGAATCTTTATAATTCTAAAAATTTACAGCTATTAATAAACTTTCTAAAATTAACTTTCTTATTTTTCGACACGTTCATTAAGTCATGTGGGTATTTTGGAGCTTATCATTTTAGTTCCCGACCGACATTATATTCCACAAATTTTTTAGCATGAGCTATCATTGACACTATCAAGAAATGCACGCACTAACACCTACAGTATAAAGTCCCTACAAGTGGGATCTAACATATATTAGGGATTATTGTACACGTTCGAGTTTCATATTGTCTTTCGTATGTGATGTTGGGCATCATGTCACACTTTCAGAATAATGCAGTATATTGATTATTGTATGCCCCTTGTTGCTATTTCTAAATTGTTGATCATTCAAGATTCATCTTATGAAATCATCCACATTTAGACTTGGAGATTGCTTCTCATAACATTGATAGTATTTTAGGTGGTAGTGGATGGTGAAAAGTCAAAATTGTTTAGATTTCAACTTATTATATCCTTATTGAAATGACCAGGCACAGGGGAAGTGCTTCCTTCCTTTTTCCTCCTAATTTCTTTTTTGGTTTTAGGGCTAGATTAGAGGTTCTCAATCCTTTAGGTTGGAGACTTGGAATTATCTTCTGAAAATAGGGCAGACACAAAAGTATTGACTTCCTGTTTGAAACAGTGGCCTTTACTATCACCAGTGTAACTGCTTTGGTTCACATCAATTTTCCAGCAACTTGTATTTCACTTTGATTACGCGTGACCATTATCCACCCACTTTTATGCTGTATAGATTTTATTGTTTCTTTCAAAAGGACTCATTGAGTGTAAGGATCTGGTTTATTGGCAAGGCCAAACTAAAGAAAGAATGGACAAACCAACCAAACGTTTGCCTTGTTGCTCCATTATTGCTATCATAATCTTTCTTGCTTTCATATATTCAATCCTGTCTAAATTATTATTTGACTTTATTATGATTTTGTTCCACCGAAAATAATTGTTTGAGTGCAAATTTACCCTAGATGAAGTTCTAGAGTAAAAGGATGAATGGTTTGAATCCATCACTTTGAATGAGACATGGGGTTTCTGGACTAACATTTGTTGCTTTGGCCATTTGCTTGTGAATTGCTGAATCACAGAGGTAGGAATCTATCCTTGTTAGAGAACTGATGACAATGACCGTTGCTTGCTTTCAAAATGAGCAAAAGACCAAATGTAAGTATAACATTCTTGGAATTTTGTTTTTCTTACAGGATTTTATCCAATTTATGCTACGAATAAAATTTTGATCACCCTCATCTACAATTTCTAATATGAAAACAAGAAAACCTACAAAGTGCACTTGGTTTGCTGATATACTTTCCAAAACTTGTTTCACCCATTATTTTGATGTCAGGTTAACAATATTACCACTTGCTCAGCTTTTCTAATTCTTTATGCTTGCTTTCAAATTGAACATGAAATGGAGCTGGATGCATCCTGGCGGTTATAAACATTGTAGTATTTGTTACATTCTAATTTTGTAATCTTTTTATCTATCAATCCAAAATTGCAGGAAAGGAAGTTGAGCATTCTTTTTCGGTAGTATGCTACCAACTTATTTGGTCATGTTCGATTAGAGCTTTCTTCTGAATTTGGACGATGGTTTAAAAACATGCTCGAAAATTAGCAGAATCTTGTGTCTTTTGCCTTGTTGAGTCTACTTTTAGAGTTGGGATATGCATTAAGGCTGCGTTGGGAGATGTAGTTACTAGTTAGGTGATATATGCTCTTTCGTTGCCCTCTTTACTTTTCTTACCAAATAACTATTCTTGCCTTGGTTAATCTCTGGTGTTTCAATTATAAATCATTCTCCTTTCCTTTGAATGCAGGTACATTACATGTCCTCTTAGATTTAAACACCCAGGCATTCACATTTCACATCAATTCTTATGAGTTGTTGGTATTCATAATCGAGGGTGTATAACCGGCATGCAAAAGAAATGCACTTGATTATCAGTGAAGCCTATTAATTTGGGTTTAATTATCTTCTTAAATTAATGTTGAACACAGACAGACACCACTCGATTAGATAGTTTTTAAGCTTTGTTTACCATAATCTCTTTAACTTTGTTGACAATTTACAAAAAGACAAGAAGATAGGTTTGCTCATATGGTCAATTCCATTGACCATATTTCAGGATGAACCCATCTCAGTCAAATACGCCACAGTTTTGATGGTGGTATTGAAGGAAGTAATTGGCAAGATTCACGTTGCATTGTTTCTGTTTTCACCTTTTGATGATAAATAAGACGTGGACGTGACTCAACCATGACAATAACACAACCCCATTCATGCTTAAAAGAAATATTAAATAAATAAATAATTAAGTCAAATTTATAGTCCATTAAACAAATGGGACCCTCCAAGCATATATTAAAAAAATAAAAATTAAACTCTGATATCTTAAAATTAATTAATAATTAATAATTAATTAATTATAATTAAAATTGTACTAAAATAAAAATTAGTCGTGGACAAGTAAAAGATGATGCTGACGGAGGTACTAGAAAAATACAAACCAGCAGAAGGGCCCACGGGGAGAGGCCCCCCATGAACTTCGGCTTTGCACGCGTAGTCAGGTGATTGGGCCCCACTAATAGAACCCCACGCACGTCCATGCAAAAAGGCTTTGGAATTTTCTGGCCTGACGAGGACCAGCCATTCTATACCACGTCTTTGTCCGAGAACTTCGAGGGAGGGCGTACAATTCTTATCCTGAATCGTCAACTACCATATAATTTTTTCTCTATCATGCGCGATGGTGATGATCATCATTGTTGTTTCTAAACTCGGTAATCAGCATCCAGTTTTCGAGACTGGAAAAATATTAACGGTGTGGCACAGACCTCAACACATTGTACACACTCTGCTCTCGTCCTTATCGGGTTTTTTTTTTTTTTTTTTATAAATTAATTCTGTGTGTAATGTATTATGTATTATACGCTTTTGATACTTTTTAGGAGAACTAAAAAGCGTAGATTATAATTGGCCTATAAGTCTGAATCATGTTTGTATTATAGACAATCAAGAATTTGATGATCACATCACACTTGTCGTCGTCAAAACCCTACAAATCTTATTGTAGAAAATGGGAATATCATGTGCATGAAGGTATAATTATACCAATAAATACACATTTCTAATGAGAGAGCTAGATAGTACCGAGATAATTCTTCATTCATTGATGAGAGGTTTATGATTGTTGCCTTTCGTTAGGGTTGGTGTATAGATATAGATCGAGCTAACAAGCCACTTGGATTCATAATTCATTGCTGTTTAATTTGTCTCATATGTGTATTATAATGAGGAACAATTTAACCCTTGTGGGTGTGGAAATCTATGATTCTATATGTCTTATAGCCTTGAAATAATACAGAAAAACATGGTTAGGAGTAAAACCCTAGAGACATTGATGGGTATAGGTCAGAAAAAAAAAATTAACATGTTATAATTAATATTTGAGATCTTTGTTCAATGTGAACAAGATGGTTGGCATATTTGAGGTGGAGGGTGTTGTGTAACACGCATGCCAATTAGCTAGTGGAAGAATTATAAGACAATATTGCTAGCTAGAGAAGATCATGCAAGAACCTCATGGGTAGAATAGATAGGTGCAAGGAGAATTAGAATGATTTCCAATGTGGTTGGAGATTACTTAGAATTGTTTTAATTAATTAGCATTTTCAGTCAAGACAATATATGAGTTTAATAATTAATATTCGTAGGACACTTTTCCACTATGGTTTGCCCTTCATTTTTAAAGCAAAACAACTCATGAATCATAGAAAATTTATATAATAATTTGTTTGCTCGTGGCTATTATATATCCATAACATCATGACATTTTCCTCATTTTATGTTTTGTTTGCCACTCATCAAATAAATTATGATGATATGGGTTTTACCCATTAAAAGTTAGGGTTTGCTTTTATCATTTATATTATGGCACATTGATTATCATATCATTCCTTGAATGCACAAAAGGGCCATGAAAATCTTCATCGAGTATGAGTGAGAAGAAAGGAAAGACAAAAT
>JAXCLQ010070924.1:2177-13283 GCA_035584115.1 Cedrela odorata
GCGATTCATATAATTAATTAGTGGAATCTGAGGGAATTGTGTTGGTTAGTTAATTTCTCGGTTTGGTTGTTGAGAAAACAAGAGGAAAAGGAGGATACAGCGGTGCGAAATTTAAATACGTGTTTATTTAGGTTTTAGAATTTGATTGAACTTTTTGATGAACTAAAAATGTTGCATATAGATAATATTTCATTTTGTTTGCTCCTTGTAAGTACAAATTCTGAAATAAAAATAAATAAAAAATTGTAATTCTTTTTGTTGTGAAGTGTTCTGTATGATACTTAATATAAAATGTAGCTATGAATTTGAAAAAGAAAGCGGTAAGAATGCTTAGGATACTTTTTTTTTTTTCAAATTTTTAGCTTGCTTCTAGTTGCATTTAAACATATGAATGCAATGGGTTGAGGGAGAAAGAAGGGAAAGGCTGAAAAGTGAGATCGTATATTAGTTGAGTTCTTTTGACACGGACAGGAAGGGATTTTAGAAAAAATTACGATAAACATGAATTTTCAAGTAGTCCAATGTTAGGGAAATCGAGCCTAATAATTTCTCCAAAACAAATGCTTTTGAAATATAATAATTACAAAATTAATATATATGTAAAAAATACATAATAGAGAATACAAAATACAAAATAGAGAATACCGAGATTTAATGAGGTTTGGTGTAAATACTTACATCCTTGGGCGATGCTAAAAACTTCACTACCTCCAACTTGAGCTGGGCAAATTACAAAGATTCGGGCTAAATTTCAGAACCCATAAATCAAGAAGAACATAAAAATGAATTACAAACTATGAGGTTCTATATGAATTAGGCTCTCAGGGACTCAATCAAAATTTTCTAACTAAATAAAAAATCAAAAGCTAAACCTGCCTTTTATAAGCCAAAATCCAAAGGAGAATTGAAATCCCGCTGATGTGGAATTTTTTTCTTTGACTATTAAGCCATAACCCAACAAATCTCCACATTTGCTTAGTCAGTCAAACTCTTTGTTTTCTCACAACACCTCCACATAGTCCAAATGACACGATCAAACTCACTGGATATTAATCAAGTCCAAACAATGATTGAATTTGATTGTTGTCACCACCTTGGTCAACATATCTAAAGGATTCTTAGTCTTAATTTTCTTAATCAAAATCTTTTCTTCTTCAATAATTTTACAAACAAAGTGATACCGAATATTAATATGCTTCGTTCGAACATGGTACACAGAATTTTTCACTAAATAAATAGAATAGTAACATTCTTTTGAATAATACAAAATTTCTCAAGTATTTCTCGTAACCAAATAGCTTTCTTGACAACCTCTATAATTGGCTTATATTTAACTTATGTAATAGACAATGCAACTGGAGATTGCAAGGTAAACTTTCAACTAATAGTAGATCTACGTTTTTCCAAATTACCAACATAATCAGAATCAACATAACTAATAATATTCTGATCACATTTATCATTCTGCTCAAAAGTCAATCTAACATCTACAGTTTTTAACAAATACCGTATAATCCATTTCACAGCTTGCCAATGTCCTTTCACAGGATTGTGCATATACTTGCTTACCACATCTACAGTTTTTAACAAATACCGTATAATCCATTTCACAGCTTGCCAATGTCCTTTCACAGGATTGTGCATATACTTGCTTACCACATCTACAGTTTTTAACAAATATCGTATAATCCATTTCACAGCTTGCCTATGTCCTTTACTAGGATTGTGCATATACCTGCTCACCACTTCAACTGCATATGAAATGTTGAGCCTCGTACACACCATAGCATACATTAAACTACCAACAACATTAGAATAACTTTTGACATATATTCAAAATCTTCATCTGTAGTTAGAGATAATGTGCACCAAGCTTTTAAGGAGGGGCAAGTGGGGTACTTACAGATTTTGATTTTTCAGTCATGCCAAAACATTGTAGTGCCTTCTTCAGATATTGTTTCTGAGACAAACAAAACTTGCCTTTCTTTTGACCCTTACTTATTTCCATTCCAAGTATCTTCCTCACTTTACCCAAATCTTTCATTTCAAACTCTCGATTCAACTGTGCCTTTAATATTCCAATTTCTTCTTGATTCTTTGAAACTATCAGTATATTATCAACATACGATAAGAGGTATATGAAAGATTTATTCCGTAGCTTGTGAAAATACACACAATGATTAAAATTGTTTCGTGTGTACTTTTGCTTTGTCATAAACTGATCAAATCGCTTATACCACTGTCTTGGAGATTGTTTTAATCCATACAACTACTTATTTAGCTTACAAACCCAATTTTTTTGACCAATGACCTTAAAACCTTCTAGTTGAGTCATATAGATTTCTTCTTCCAAATCACTATGTAAGAATATCGTCTTTACATCCAATTGAACTAGTTCTAAATCAAAATGCGCTACCAACGCTAACAAAATACAAATGGATGAATGTTTCACTAACGAAGAAAATACCTTATTGTAGTCAATTCATTCCTTCTGAGCATAGCTTTTTTCTAGCAATCTAGCCTTGTAGCGAACCTCATTCTTACTAGAAAATCCATCTTTCTTTACAAATACCCTTTTACAACCAATTGCCTTCTTGGCCTTTGGTAACTGAGCTAGTTCCTAGGTTTGGTCCTTCTGAAGGGACCGTATTTTTTCATCCATCCACTTGTCTACTTCTGAATTATTGACTGCTTCACAATGAGTGTTAGGGATGTCAACATGTACAACTGAAAATGTATACGTCACCGTATTATTCAAATGAGCAGGATGATAAATATAATTAAAATGTTATTGGTTATATTGATTCTGATTATGTTGGTGATTTGGATAAACGTAAATCTAATGCGAGTTATATATTTTTTTGGGTAAATGCACCAGTCAGTTGAAAGTCTACCTTATAGTCTACAGTTGCATTGTCTACTACAAAGCCTGAATATATGGCAATTACAGAGGCTATGATAAAGCTATTTAGTTACAATGAATACTGGAGGAATTGGGTATTGTTCAGAAGAATGTTACTATTTATTCTGACAATCACAATGTTATTTATTTAGAGAAAAATCTGATGTATTGATATTCAATATTATTTTGTTCGTGAAATTATTGATGAATGACATATTTTAATTAAGAAGATTGAAACTGTTGAGAATCTTTTAAATATGTTAACCAATGTGGTGACAGCAATCATGTTCAATCACTGTTTGAACTTAATCAATATCTTGCGAGTTTGATTGCGTCATTTGGCGCATGTGAAGACGTTGTTGATTTTTTAACAAAGTAAATGGGAAAACAAGGAGTTTGACTAATAAAGCTAAGGCAAAGATTTTTTAGGTTGTGGCTTAATAGTCAAACAAAGAAATCTCACATCGGCGGAATTTCAATTCTCCTTTGGGTTTTGGCTTATAAAAGGCAGGCTTGGGCTTTTGATTTCTTATTCAATTAGAAAATTTTGATTGAGTCCTTGATGGTCTAATTCATATAGGACCTCATAGTTTGTAATTTTTTTTTGTGCTCTTCTTGATTTTTGGGTTTTGAAATTTAGCCCAAATCTTTGTAATTTATTCAAGTTGGTATTTATACCAAACCTGATATTTTGTATTTTTTGCATATATGTTATTTTTCCATCATTTAAAAATTTGCAATTATTATATTTCAAAAGCATTTGTTTTGAAGGGAAGTTATTGGGCTCGATTTTCTCAACATCCAACAATAATTCTTTGATATGTTTCTTGAAGAAAGTATTCCGACCCATGTGCATACATATTTCGCAATATTAGTTTGGTTGTTGTATGATGATTTTAGGGTATTTAATTCATAACTCAGTTGTTCTAGGAGAAGATTCATGATGAATTTACTCTAACAAGAATTATAATCTTCATGTCCCTATCTAATTGTGGATTTACAAAATGCCATGAAATATGTTTCAATTAGTTTTTTGAATCTGGAAACCTTATGATAAATGCAGTATTTGCAATTTAATCTGGTTACCAGGATTTAAGCAGCCATTAATAGCTGAATGGTGTTTAGGCAATGGCCTTGGCTCTGGTACTGCTTTTAGTTTACTTGAACTTAGTTGTGAGTTGATATGATTGGAGCATTGTTTTATTTGCTGTTGACAGACTGTATGTAGGCATGATCCCTGCCTTCAAATTACTAACCCCAGCATGAGCATTATTTCTCTGCTGAATTGGAGTCGTTAAATACGTTATGATTGTTCACTTATATTTCCATCTTTTCTTCTGTTTTCTTCAGCCTTTTCTGATGACTCATCTAGTTCAGATAAGGGAAAACAGTCTCATCCTACATCCAAAAGCAATACTGGGGCCACGGCCGTCATTGTATTACTTGCAGTTGTGGCATTGGGGTTGTTTTCTTTTTTCCTTTTCAAGTTATGGCAAAAGAAGAAAAGAGAAGAGCAGTACGCCCGTCTTTTGAAGTTGTTTGAAGAGGATGATGAACTCGAGGTTGAACTTGGTCTCCGAGACTGACATATTTCATTTGTTGAAACTGAGTTCCTCGTTGTTGAGGTATGTCTATTCACTCCGTATATGTTGAGTTCTCAATTGCTAAGATTTTGCTGCCTTGGCATTTGTCCTTGTCTTTTACACAAACAGTACTATGTCATATCAAATTCTGAGCTCTTGATTATCGTTTAATAATTGTTATTTGCTTCTATTGTTTCTATAGGCTTAAGTGGCCGTGCCTTATTTAGAAATCCTATTCCTCGTGGTGGTTGGGTATGGAGATATCTTGTGGTGAGGTTAGATATCATTCAATCATAAATTCTAGTAACTATAAGGATAATGTTCAAATGATAATTTTTCTTGAATTACTTTGCCTTAGGACAACATTTTGTACGAGATGTTTGGGCGTTTCTATTCATAGTTTGTATACATACTTTTTGATATTCATTCACTGTGTAAAAGTATCTAATATTTTGATGCATTTGAAAAGTGTAAAGGTGAGAGTTCTCTCAGTGTGCCTATATTTGTCATGCTTGCATGAATGAACACAAAAAAAAAAAAAAAAAACTCATTAAAATGTTCTGAGGTTTGGCAGGCCAAACTTGCTTTGCCAACCGATTTGGTTGGCAGCTTTCTCTGATCAAAATGGTTGGAGCATGACTTAAATTCCTGCATTGGTCGAGTTTTATAGGTAGAAGAAATATTTTAATCAATTACTTGTCTAAAGTTTCCTTGGAGAAAAAGTAATGTATTTCTTTATCTAATATATTTACCACTCGCTGGCTCATTTCTAATAGTATATCTAATAAGTGTAAGAGATGGCGATTTAAACGCTTGAAATTATGAAATATTGTTTATCTCAATGATTTTGGATACATTTAAAGTCTTGAAATGAAATATTTTTCTCCTCTCCTTTTAACTCCTCAACCTAACTTCTGGATCTGGTATATGTTCAAATATTTTTCATTCTACTAAATCACGTCTCAATTGTCTCTACTGAAAGAGCCAATTAATTGGCTTTGTCAAATTATTAAAATGGAAATTAAAAACTTGTGCATATTTATCAAAGTGATTTTAAAATAGGAAAAACAATCAAGAAATTTAAAATAATTTCTTCCGCGATCCCAAGGAAAGAACTCCTGGAGCTGTAAAGCTTCAGAAATCGATGCCATGGCGATGTAAGGGCTCAAAATAAGTCCCAGGATAAAAGTAGATGTAGAGTTCCAAAGTCTCCCATCATCACCCAGATTAGACACAAAGTTTTTACAGTTTGATTGTAGACTGTATTATTTTAATTAGATTATGTTAAAATAGATTAAATGAAAAATTATATTATGTTTAATGCAATAAGTATTGTATTGTATTATAAAGAAATCCATATTTTGTCCAATATCTTATTTGATTATATTAATATTTAATTTTTTGAAGTAATACTAATATATAATATATAATAAATAGAAAATATACATATATATATATATAATATTATAATATTATAATATTATTTATATTATATTATATATAATTATTTTTATTTTTTATTTATAAAATAAATAATAATATAAATTATTTATTTTAATATTATATTATATTATTTTTTTTTTTTTTTTTTGAAAAAACACTGGTTGCAGCGTACTCCCGCCGGTGGGCACGGAATATCAAACATAGCATAATGCACTGTTTACCCGTGTGCCATCGAACTATATAAACAAAATTGAATTTATTTATATTTTATTTTTAAAAAAAAGTTCAATTAAAAATAAATAAATAAATAAAGAGTGATTTATTATTAACTTCGATTTTTAATATAAATATTCTCATTTTTTTAAAAAAAAAAAATTTATTGACAATTTTTTTTTTTTGGTTCGGCCCGGGAGCTGAAGTAGAATCAGCATCCATACATCCAAATTAAAATGGAACAATTATAGTGATTAAAACAAGAGAAAATTTACATCATATAACATAATTTATCGAATGATCTTATAAGAAATTAAGAATAGTTCTACTTCACCCAAACTCATATTGTAACAAAAATATTCTCTTAACAAAACCCACAATCCTATCCGTCTCAAAAAATTTTATCAGTTGAATCAATTAACATCCACTTTTATACTTTTTTAATAAAAATTTTATCAATTGAATTAATTAACCGCAACGTTACAATTACTATATGTTAAAAACAAATGTCATTCAAACTTACAGATTCAATTAAATAAGATTTTTAAGTAAATAAAAAAAAAAGGAAATTAATAACAATAAACTTACAAGCTAAAACTGTATGAATGGCCTGCTTTTTCACTGGATTCAATTCTTTTGTGTTGAGTCTTGTCTTGGGTTACCAACCTGTCTCAAAAAAATGTACACACAAATGTTGAGGAATCACAGTGTAAAAGCTGCTCCCTAAAAGCTGATTCTTAGAGGATACAACAAACAGAATATTGGCAGATAAACTGCAATTACAATGAAATTATTATTAGTAAACTGTTTTGTAGTCAAGAGCAAGCATACAAGTATCTGGCAAAGTACATTTAAAAGATCAAATCACTTCAGCTGCAGGCTGGAATAACAAATAAATTTAATTAGGGCATGAGTTATTTTTTCAACTAATGAAATAACAAATTCGATGTTCGAAAACGAATAATAATACATGAAAGAATCATGATCATAGATATTAAACATGTTAGCGATATAGAACACAAACTTTGGAAGCAGATACCCATCTGAGTTCGGAGAGATGCCAGCAGATTTGAGCGCAAACAAAACTAACTCACTCAGGATTTTCAACCGACTGCTTCTTGATCAAGTCTTCTCTCCCAAGGTAGGTTCCGAAGAACAAAACAGATGAAGTCATCAGGATGGCAATTTATCAACTGTAGTGATCCGGCAGCGTTGATTTGGTGGTAATATGTATGAGAATTATCTTCCCGTCTTGGCGCGTTTCATTCCAGCGGTGTTGAACGGGGACATACTAGGACTCATACTTGGACTCATGCTTGGGCTTTCTTCTCTTAGAGTACCGTTCAGCACAGCCAATTCCCTTAGCTGTTGCTTCTTGTAATGATCCAAGGATTCGTCCTGTATAGAGAGATAAGTTTGAACAAGCAGGTATCAATGGAGATGCAAAGGGAAAATCATCAAACAAAAATGGAGAAATGATAGAGAAAATACAAGAATATTCCTGAACATACCACTGGCTTCAAAAGGTTTTCCAGTATCGCCACTGCATGATCTATGCGGGAATTTATTATATCCTCTGGGAATTCAGCCTCCACTAACACATGCAATGGCTCATTAAGATGTTCATAACCAGGTTTATCTTTCAGTTTCTCTTCCTAAAGAACAAAAGATTCCAGAATCATCAAGAGAACCAAGACACAACAAACCAAGAAAGCATTGAATAAATTAGGTTATCAAACTTCTTAAAAACGAAAGTTTCCCATTTTTAAACATTAAATGAGTACATAAAATTAGCAACAACAGAATTTATTTCACCACATATAACTAAACAAAGAAAAAAGTGACCAAAAAAAATACTCAATATAGAGATCTATCCATAGTCATATTGGTGGAAAAGCACTATAATTCTACCAGCAGCCAAGGAAAAAAGTTAAGTTTTCATGAAAGGCATTAAGAGAAACACAAGCTATATGGAAGTCATTAAATGCAAAGTTTTAGCCATAATAATATTTCATCAACTATGCATTAACATTTTTCTGACAGAACTCAAGTCCAAATGAAACGAGTCGATTTTCTCAGGTTTTGCTATGTTAGGACACGTCCACCCATGTCAAACTCAAATACAAGTCTCTTATGACAAAAGTGGGATGAGGATGCATATAATCCATCAGCCATTTTGTCTCACACTATCACAGTGATAATAGCTGGATGGGTTCGATAAAATGCAAGATGGTGTCAACACTCTACAACAGAAAGAATGAAAACAAATAATTCCAAAGTTTAGAGATGAAGCAGGTACTGACCATGACAGATTTCAAAGACACCTGGATGAGAAAGTGGAAATAAAATGTTACCAGAGAATAGCTTGGTAAAAATCAGTGCCAACCCATGTTTCAGAAGATAATTAACAAAAAGGTGAAACAATCATGGCAATGACTCAGAACTAGATATTGACAAATTTAAACAACTCTCACCAACCAGACCAGCAACCCTAACGTCAAAAATTAAAATAATCACTGCTAACCAATCCGCTAAAAATAGAGGTACTCAGCTATAATCATAGAAGAGGAAGTTTTTAATTATATGTTGTAATCAAACATTCTCTCACAACAGATGTAATTTAAGCACAGAAATATATAGTCGACGATAATGGTAAAGATAAAGGTTATCCATATTACTTAACAAAACTGAAGCACTTCCATTCAATATTTTTTATCAGAAACTCCTCGGCTGATTAGGCTGGTATCTTTGTCATGAAGTTTTTATCCACAATTTATAGGAATCCAGAGACAAAAGTTCCATACCGTCTGATCTTTACAAGAAAGCTCACTTAAAATAAGTAAATTGCAATAAGATAAAGGTGGTTCAGATAAAAAATCCCGGATCAAATATTTCACCAAATGTTTTTCTTCAACACTTTTTTACCAGTATGCTCAAAAAAATAATTTAGCTTACCTTTATTCTGAAAACCCATAATTAGAGTTCAAAATAATGAACAATATATTGTTGCTCCTTGAGAACTGGTATTTCATGCTCAGTACGTCTTTCTTTATATAATAAATAAGCAAAACATGAAGAAAATCCATTGAGTAGCACAGACCTCCTTCATGCATAATTATAGACAAATCTAATGTCATGCCATAAGCAATTCTAAACTACACATGAAATTACCTGTTAAAATATATCTTCTTGTTGATTAAAATCAAAGTAACTTGAGTACTAATCAAAGAACTCAACATTGTTATTGAAGCTTCCACAATTAAATAAACATAGCATCAATTGTTGAATATAAATGTCCGTACTTTGGCAAGGTTGAAGTAAGAAGGAACATAGTAAATAAAAAATAAAAAAGAGAAAAGATAATCGACTTAAATCTGTAAATCCAACAATTCGATCACAAAGCAAGCAAAATGAAATAATTCCAATCGAAGACATTAAAAATATAAAATCTGTATGCAAGAACCAGCTTTAGACTATTAAAAGCTCATATTCTCATGCTTCAAGAGCTCAAATCCACTTCAGCTTGATTATATTTCTACTTAACCACTCTACTTTCTTCAACATGTACCCATTTACCGAATTATATATGAAAAAAAAAATATGATGAAGCATACCTTTATTGTATCCTTCACAGAACCCTGGCCTCTTATGAACACCCTACATTCTGTCATGGCTTCAACTCTTTTCAGGGAGTTCCCACGAGGTCCCAAAATTCGGCCAACAAAATTATACTGCCATGATTTTAAGTTAGAACTATTATTTTATAAGGAAACAAAAAATAACTGATTCAAAATCGAGAGACCAAGATTAACTTACATTCGGATATTTGTCCACAGGAACATCAAGTCTAATAACTCTCTTTACAACTGGTGTGGTTGGAATTCCCTGCACCCCCCCAGGCCAGCCCATTGATGGAGTTTGAAAAGGAGCCATTCTTTGGAGATGCCCATTTTCCTGGAGAAAAACATCTAACATTATAAATACTTCTCTTTCTTTGTACTTCTGTGGAAGAATAACAACAGTAAAAGAAGGAAAATAAATAAATTTCTTTATCATCATAACAAAAGTCCGTGTACAAGATATATTCAAACAAAGAGAAAAAGAAACTAGCCAAGACAGAACATGAAACCCGACCTCTGCAAAAATAACCATAGAGAATCCTCAAAGCGATAAACAAGAACCAACGAAGTTGATACTTCACTACAGAACCTATCTATGCATAATTCAATCATACAAATCTATCTGTTCTTTCCCACTTAACAAGAGCACAACACCAGAAATAAAGTAATCTTTTCTGACAACTAAGCCTCAGATGAGAGCCACTGGGTCCTACAACTCACCACTTGCCTGATGGAAAGATAATATCCAAGCAATTCCAAACCTCTCGATAAACAGAAGAAAAAATCTTAGTTGGAACAGAAGATAAAAGAAGCACCTCGGTGTTTTCTCACCGGCCTTGTTGATAGAATAACGAGTTAAAATAGGAAACCAGCCATCCACTAACCCCAAAAACACTCGGGGAAAAATCCCAGAATTTATTGATATAAATTGTGTCTCCCTCGCGGAAGTAACAACTGAATACTAATTCAACATAATCTATTTACTAGAAACAAGGTGGTCAACCATCAGAACATTATCAATCAGCACCCACCAATGTGCAACAAAAGTAACCTTGGACAGAACAGGAACTTTCCAAATATAATCTTACATGAAAAGATTGGTACTGTTGCCCACCGGCATTCAAAAAATTTTAATAAAGCTTGGTCATTTGAACCAGAGCGTTCAGCTATGAGCACTAAAAGAATTGGTCTTAAGCATGGATACAACCTCAGGAATTCCTTTTTTCTTTTGCTGAACATATGTACAACAGGTTGTGTCAGTGGCCTATCAACATAGGAGGCAAGTTCAAAGAACATATCTTTTGTGTGCTGGTAAAAAAAAAATAAGTTGAACAAGAAGATCCTC
>JAXCLQ010070926.1:0-13276 GCA_035584115.1 Cedrela odorata
TTGATTTTCAATTCGAATAAACTATTTGCTTATAAATAAATAGACTAAAATAAAAGGATCAAAATAATAAAAAAAAATTCCAAACATTCTTTCTCTTTTTTTATTTCTCATCTCCTTATATTCCAATTGCCTTTCTATTACAAGAATAAGTCTTATTTATAAGCTTCTTTAAGCTTATACATACATTTTGGAAGACCAATCACATTTGGTCATATTTTATACACATGTTGTGTGAGAAAATATTTAGAGCACAGATAAAGCTCAATAGACTTTGGGCTTACTAGACACAATACAGTGTTAATATCTTAGTCACTAGTAAAGATCTCATAAAAGACAGATAGAATCTAAAACTTATCTTATTTAATGAGATCCCGATTATAATATAATGAAGATTTCGGGTATGACAAGATCCAAAACTTTCTAAGTTCAACAAAAAATCTCGGATCTATATGTAGAAATTTGATATCTCCTTTCCTAATAAAAATCTCATGTATAATACAACAAGAATATCAAGTAAATCGTCAGAACTTGAGGCTATTTCTGTTGAAGAAGAGATTCTCAGATAAAATATAAGTGTAACATCCGCGATTTTCTTACGATTGTATAAAATTCGAAATTTGATAATCATGAGAGATAAATGAATAAAAATATTAAAGGATAAATTTGAACTTTTATATAAATATAAAGTGTTTTGTAATGGAAATATTATAGAAAGATGGACTAAATTGATTATATTGAAAATTTAATGACTTGATTGGAAGATTTTGAAAAGTTGAAGGAATAAAGAGATAATAGCTAAGTAAATAAATTTATAAGTTCAAAAACAAAATCTTTACTCTTTTCATTGTTTTCCTTTCTTCTTACCTATAACTCTTCTTTCTTTTCTCTTGGAAAAAATTGGCTTTCATCCATCCAAATCAAAAATCATTTCTAAAGTTCTAAACTTCTTGCTAATCAAGGTTAGTTTCTTTAATTTCTATAACTCTTTTTAATGATTTTGCTGAGAAATTAAGTTGATAAACCTAAGGAATCTGGATTACCATCTATCTAGCATTAATTTGTGTTGATTTATGTTTAATTAGTTAAGATAAAAAAGGGATTTGAAAGTATGAACAAGAAAAGAAAATATAAGTAAAAACAGGGGAATTAAGCTTGTTGAACATGGGTCTGTTTTGGTATTTCTAGGTTTGAGATTGATATTTTTGTATTTTTTTTATATTTTTTTCTAGAAATTAGACATCGTAAGAAAAATTTATGTTTTTAGATCACCTCAATTTGATAAGTAGAAAAATAGTTATGAATTTTTTGAAATAGGTTGAACTGCTGAAATCTCTGTTACAGCGTAGGCTCAAGAATTTAAACTAAAATTCAGGATTTTGTTTTTAATGTTTAAATAAGTTATTTTTCTCTTAAATTAGACTTATTTATAGAACTTATCCAACTAGAATTACCTCAAAATAAGTTACCAAAATAAAGTTATGATTTTTCTAAGTTAGAATATTAATACAGACTTCAAGCTAAACTTTAATATTTCAAGAAATTTGTTGTGATGGATGATTGATGATTATGGATTATCATGGCATATGAATGTGAGGTCAATTACTGATCTTTGATGATGTTTGAGCAATGTACGAAAAGCAATGGAAAAGAATTTAGTAATAGAAAGAAGAAGAGAGAAAAAATAAAAAAGGATGAATTATGGAAAAAAAAGAGAATGAGAAGATTTAAGGGATTTAGACATTCTAAATCATTTGGGCATGCAATTTATGATGTAAAAGAATAGTTATTGACTAATATATGTATCTATGGATCGTGTAGATACACCTCAAGTGTAAGAAGAACTAGACGACGTAGATTGTAAAATATAAAAAAAATTCGACAATCTCAATGAGTAGACAATTTATGTGACATATTTTAATTAATTATGTATATGAACTTTAAATTATTTCTTTACATGTATGTATGGATTTATAAGACGAAAGTATTTTGTGGATATGAATGTGATTTACGATTTTTAGGTATGAAAATATTCTCAATTCTATTTTAAGCAAATATATAATTGTTAATAACTCTTATGATTTATTAATATGGTTTATAAGAACACGTTTATGGATGAGATGTATATGTATGACATTATATGATTTTGGCTCTACCAAACCTAGTGTATAAGAATATGTTCGTGATTGGAATATGGGAGTTGCGTGTTTCACCTTTATGGTGGGAGCCACCTCCAGAGTTCCTTATTCTATTAATAGAAATATGGGAGCTACGTACTACACCTTCGTGGTGGGAACTACTTTCAGAGTCCCTTATTCTGTTTGTTGAATTTGGAAGTTGCGTACTACTCCTTCTTGACGAGAGCCACCTCTAAAGCCCCTATCCAATATATTAGCCTTTTAGGGGTGCATCATACTACACATATGCCTTTGGAGCATGTTTACGGTGTTATAAGCCTTTAAAGTCGGTTACTAGTATACTATCTTTCTATAGATTTCCACGGTTAGTTTATGGATATAACTTATATACGACAGTAAGGGAAGCCTAAGACATGATGCATGATTAATTATTATGAAATTGTTCTACATGATTCTACGACAAATATATTTTTTTTAAATTATGTTAATTTTTTTTTCATCTACATAGTATTTGTTTATATGGTTATTGGAGATTCAACATTGGCTTAAAAAAGATTACATTAATTTTATCCTCAATGCTCTTGTATATATATATAAAAAAAATTGTATACTACATTATATCATAATTTTATTAAAATATTTTAATAGGTCTATTCACTGAGATATATAATCTTATTCTTTTTAGATTTTTCCCTTTTCTAGGTAATTGATAGAACACAGAGGTATTGCCTTGACGTGGTGGACATCTATTCTACATAGTTTAGAAACCTATGTTTTATTTTGTGATGTAGTTATTATCTTATTGTGGCTTTTGGATATATATAAGTATATCTATATATATAATTCATAATTATGAATCATGAGAAAGAAATCTAGATCTTATATATTGATGTATGAGGTTATATATATAAGAATCATGGGTTATATATTTGAGAATTATTTGTAGGATTAAATGGATGAATATTTAGAGGATGCTTTACCTGAATTTAGGTTGAGATTTCCGGTTTGGGTGTTTCAATAAGATTCTTGAGACCTCTTATCAGCGATTATTTCTGCTCGTTGTGAAAGTTTTTTGGACTTTTTCAAAATAAGGGAGAATTTGTAGCATGGTAAATATATTCTACAAATAGAGTTGAAAATCTCGTGATGCCCAAAAAATCGATAAACTTAGGATCATGATTTCATAATTCCCTAGAATACTAATAAGTTTGAGATTATGATTCCTTGATTGTTTAGAATTCTAATGATGAGTCGTAAATGGGGGTTAAAATGTAGCTTAAGTTCGAAAGACATGAGAAGAGTCCTTAATAAAAAAACGTTAGAAAAAGAGAGACGGCTCTAGGCAAAATTTATCTCGGGGTAATATTATTCATAACTTGAATAAATTCTAAGCTTGATCTCAGGACGTATAAGACTGAAATTGTTCTTAGTTGATTACGTCTCATGATAATATTATGAGACGTAATATTACCTAAAAGATTCAAATAAGTCTTAAACTTGACCTTAAGACATATAAGAGTGAAATGGTTCTCAGATGATCACGTTCCACTTTCATCTTGGAATAATATTATCCAAAACTCAAATAGGTTCTGAGCTTGACCTCAAGACATATAAGAGTGAAATGGTTCTCAAATGATTAAGTTTCATTCATCTCAACATGATAGTATCCATTACTCGAATAAGTCATGAGCTTAACTTTAGGACATATAAAAGTAAAATGATTCCCAGATGATTATGTTTTATCAGGGTAATATTATCTAGAACTCGAATAAGTATTGAGCTTGATCTCAGGACGTACAAGGGTTTAATGGTTCTTAGATGACTATGTTTTATGATTTTATATTAAAGTAATAATATCTAAGATTCGTATAAGCCTTGAGCTTGGAACATGCTATGGTCTAGGTGGTTCATGTATGAAAATGTTTACTTCTAAGAAAAGAAGTTTAGAAGACTGACTTGTGGGACTTAAGTTTTATGTTCTCAGCTCAGATCAATTCATGTCAGATCTTTTAGGTTATCAATTTTCATTAACTGAATTTTTTGTAAGTTATGCAAAGATGTTAAGTTTGGAAGACAACTATTAAGTAAAGATGTAAGAAGATCAATGCAAGCTATCAAAAACAAAAGCTCGGGTTCATAAATTGTACTTTCAATTACATTTATCCTCAAAAAAGAAAAAAGAAAGGAAAGTATAAAAAATCTATTCATCTTCTCTGTTGGCCTGGTTGTCTGTTGAATTTGAGGGAACAACCTTTGAGCTATCAGGGGGACTTTATCCTCGGAAAAGACATCACTAGATACAGCTTCATTGAAGGAGGAAGGCTCACTAGATACAGGTTAGGATATTCACCTTGGAAACTCTTATACGTTAAATTAATTTATTCGTTTACCTGAACCGCAATGATTGCCTCAGTTATCTTCTCAGCTTTTTCCTGTGTGATAGCCTGGGAGTTTGACTTTTCTTTTTCAACCTCTAAACTTAGCTAAAGTCACTGGCATTTCTTTTCACAACCCAGTTGAAACCCCTGACACTTCGCCCTGGACTCGTTCAGATCAAATTCAATAATGTTTATCCTTTTGTTTAATTCTGCCAAAGAAGACTCAGAGGTTATGACCCTGACTTGAAACTCTTCCATTTCCTGGGCTCATTTTTCTTTCTCAACTTTAAACCGAGTTCTCTCTATGGCCAATTTCTTCTTGATCTTTTCTTTATTGTCGATCAACCAAGCATTTTTCATCTGCAGCTTATCCGAGGCATCTCTCTTTATAAAGCCTCAGTACACAATCATGGCATGCTGGACCTAAGCAGATTATGAGAAGTAATTAGATATTAAACAAAGGGAGAGAAGTTATTATCATATAAAGAAAGTGTTTGTTAATTTACACAGCAGAGCCATTTTTGCATATAGTTCAATATTGTACTAGTGTTAACATAGAATAGGGCCTCTGAGTACTCAAGAGGGATGCAGATTACTTTCTCATTGATGGTGGGGATAAGGTGGGCATAAAACTCCATTTTCTCATTAGGAAGGTCCTCAACAGTGAGCTCGGGGTAGGCATGAGAGAAGCTGCCTTCACCAATCTTTTTGGTCAGCGATCCTTTTTTTTTTCCTCTACTTTTCCTCCTTCACGTCCACCTCATTCCTCTTGCTCTTCCCCTTGTCCAATGTGGGGCCTTGAAGGAGGTGGCATGTTACTTTTGATTACAAGTTCAGTGGAAGGATGATAAGGGATGCCCTTAAGGATGAAAGTTCTAACTTTGGTCTTCAAAGCCTTGGGAGCCTTTTTAACCTTTTTCCCCAGAGCTGGCTTCTACAGGGCATCCAAAGAGTTCTTTACCTGCTTTTTTGGGGCCATTTCTCTAAATATAAGAGAAAATCAAGCAAAAATCAATTATTATAATCTGAGAAGAATAGTAGAGAAAAGTAAACTACTTATTACCTTAGGCTTTTTCCGAGATTAAGTGGCTTTTAAAAACACAAAACCCACAAGACCTGAAGAGATCAAGTCGATGTCAGAAAGAAAGGACTTTTGGTTTGATACTAAAGACTTAGCCATCGCAACCTTCCCTAAGTTCTGAACTAGGAGTTTTAGCTCGTTAGATGATTGTGTCCCTAAATAATCTAAGTACTTGGATAGTATTGTCAGAATTTCTTTCACCACCGAAAAAAAACCATTTGTTCTTCTAATTCTTGTTATAGGATGGATTACCTGTAAGGGGATTGAGTTTTCTAGGTCGAGTATAAAGATAGTACCACCTTGAATTTTTCACTGGGTTCATCTTCAACAAGTACATGTATTCAATCTCTTTAATCATTGAAGCTAAATTCGAGATCTTGCTTTAAAGAACATATAGACCCGACAAGATTCTCCAACTATTAAGGTTCAGTTGGTAAAGGATAATCCCAAAAGACTCAAAAATCCCCTTAAAATAGCCTTAGAGGGGAAGTCTAATATTGATATGAAATAATTCCTTATTAAAGAAAATTTCACTATCATAGGGACAACTAGGAAGCTCATCCGCCTAAGGGATCCTAAGGTAGATGTCATCTGAGATATTGTAACAATGGGTATAAGTTTCTAGGTCCGACTCTGTGATTATGGATGCGAACTAATCTGCTTCAAAAGCCGTCTTCATTTCCCTTACTTTAAAAACTAATGAAGAAACAGAGACGATAGCCAACTCCTCATTTGAGTTGTTTCCCCTGGAAGTACTCTCATTATCACTCAAAACAAAATCCATTTCTGTTCACAAGATAGGGGAAACAAACTATTAGGTGCTGCTCAAGATCATCAATAACTAAAGAAAAGTTTTACAATGGTCTAAAACCTTAAGAAGTTATCGAATACCCATTTCAATAATAAAGATTCAAATCAGTAAAGAAGTTAGGGAAATGTGAGAGCTTACCAATTGTTATTAAGGCAAAAGGAAAGTTTGGACGAAGAACAATCGTTTGGGAGTCATGAAAAATCTTATTCCTGGCAAGACTGTTTACAATGAGAAGAATGTTGTAGTCTAGAATGAAGACAGAACTAAAGTTGAATATAGAGTTTGTAATCTTTTTCAATCGTTGCTGTTCTCGATGGTGTTGCTAACAAATGAATTAAACTTGGTGCTTGAGTTCTCTTTCTTGGTACCGCTTCTATTACAATTGTCAATGAAATATGAAGAAGGCTTGGAGATAAAGAAATTACAAAAAGAGTAATAAATGTGAAAAAAGGATATTTATAAAAGCAAGAAACCCAGATGAAACGTTGTGAATAACCCCAACCATTGATATGGCAAAGGGTTAAGAGAAAGCCACATCAGATATATGTAGCCCACACTTTAATAATAATAAACTAAAGGCAGACTTTAGCGTTATAAACGACGAAGATGCATTCAAGATGGCACTAGTTTACTTTGTTAAGTAGTTTCTATTTAGGAGAGTTAGTTGTGGGAAAGTGGACCTATTTGTGATGCAATTGAAAGATGATTTAAAGACGTTTAATAGTTACCCTTAAGGCATAATGTCATGGTGATTGACTTACAAATACCTTTCTCATGCATTAATTAGAAGAGCACAAAAATTCAAGGAATAAAGCAAGTAGAACAAGAGGCACAACTATGAGCGTTACAACTTGGAAGGCCTTCCAATTGCCTTTTAGGTGCATCACTTTGACAATTTCTAATTAATAATTTAAATTTTTTGATATATCATGCTTAATAGTTTTAAAATTTTGTTGAAGTTGGATGTGGTGAAAATTTTTTTGGAGCGCATATGAATGTTGATATGCAGGCTATAAATTTGGGAGAGGTTAATGTTTTATAGAACACCCTGTCGAATTTTTTACATGTTTTTTTTTTTGTTTTTTTAGATATAGATATATATAAGACATCCCCGTATGTCAGGGTTAGTACAGTGACTAAAAAAAGGATGAAGTTCATCACATGATAAGCTGGACAACATTAAAAAACCCGAGGTACGAGAAGATTAACAAAACTTTGTTTGCAATAGCCAATGTAAGTGGTTTAACCAGAGTTTACTATACTTGTATTATTATATTATTAACGATTGAAAATAACTCTGTTTGTGTAGCCCCTTCCACATCATGAGTTGACTCTTATGAATGCAGAAATTTTATTATTGTATGTTCATTAATTGCATTCTATCAGGATTATAGAATGTGAGTATAAGGGAGACATATCGCTTTCCCCTTCTATACCTACACAGCCAGGGAATTTAGTATTTTGTTGCTATGATTTTATAGCAAAAATAAGTGACCAGGTATAAATAATGAGTACTCCTATTTTGTACTTTCAATATATTGCCTTACTAATCGTGCTTATCATAAGTAGGTTTTAGCACCCTGTGGTAAAAATGTCGCATGATCAAAGCCTGCATTCTAAATAGTTTATGCAACTAGTGATGTCTCTCACTATACCCTACATACATCTCCCCTAGAGTTACCATCTCAACCAACTCCCGGATACACGAATTTCTTTTTAGGACTAGTTAACACATTCCTAAGCCCTCAATTCGGGCCTGTAGATGAACAACTAAAGGCAATTGAGGCATTGAGAATTGGTATAGAGGTATGTTTCTTGAAGTAAGAAGAGCTATTGTGTCATGATATAAAGGTACATTACTTGATATAGGAAGAGTTTTTTAAAACTGAAATAACTTTGGCTAGGCAAAAGACACAAGCATTCATGAGGGAGATACACGAATGATTTCAGTGTTTCGTAGAGATTTCTCATATATTTTATTTTAACTTTATTTTATCTGATATTTACTTACCTTATGCAACTTACATTGATTAATTATGCCAATTTTGTAGGAGGAGGATGTTGAGGACAATACTTAGATATCATCATTAGTGCATCAGTAAGTTCGGAGGTTGCACTGACGCCTATAAATGTTGCTGATGAGACTTTTTCTCCTAATTTGTGTAAGAAATATGAGTTGCCAGTACAAGAGAGCAAAAATATTAGTAAGTCTATTTGTGTATCTAAGGAACTTGAAGAAGCAAAAGGTCGTTGAAACATCGCATACAGA
Source organism: Cedrela odorata (assembly GCA_035584115.1). Taxonomy (NCBI): domain Eukaryota; kingdom Viridiplantae; phylum Streptophyta; class Magnoliopsida; order Sapindales; family Meliaceae; genus Cedrela; species Cedrela odorata. The sequence goes on from JAXCLQ010070926.1 coordinate 8,675, forward strand.
TGAACAAAAGGATTAATTCATGAAATAGATGAAAAGGTCTGATTAGTTCACCACTGTTTACTATTCCTCTCTCGAGTGCCAAGTCGAGTGATGTCTAGGGGCCAAGCTTATGTCAAGAACAACACTATTTATATGATATTGTTTATTGACACTATTTACATAACACTATTTATTGAATTGTTTACATACTCATCACTGACTCAAACACAACCATTTTGATACAAAATGAACCAACATAAAATCTAAACCTAACAAACTCCACTTTGGCTATTTAGTGACAAAAACACATCTAATACTAATATTAAATATATCTAAGACCATGAATTTTGTCAATCAACAAAACAAAATTCTTATGTGAATAATGTAACAAAAATTCCTAAAACTAGCTGTGTGCCATGTAGTTTTAAGGAGTCCTAAATAGTACCTATCACTTGAAAACACAATTAAGAATACCAAGTGAACGCATAGGGTAATCAAATTATAAAAACAATTGCAATAACCAAATATTATCATCATCTTATAATTACAACAAATAAAATAAGAAACATAACAAAAGTTATACGACCTACGCTCTCCTTAACTCTTATAGTTCTTCCAAACATTTCTCCTCCAAACTCATGTATTTTTTCTCACTTTTTTGTCACTACATGACAAAGGATTTAAAGAGTATCTATGATTGGGAAATAAATGTAAACAATGCAAGCCAACCTTTAAAAGAAACAAGCCAAACAAAGGCAAATAAAAAAATATATTTATACTAAAAAACAGATAATGGATTAAAATAACATTTTTTTCACATGAGAAGTGCATGAAAATATAGAATAAAATTCAAATCGGGTAAATACCAACACCCAAGTAAATGCTATATATAAAGACAAAGCATTTGCAGTATTTTCGTCTCTAACCAGAGTGAAACAAAATGAGTTAAGCACAAGTGATTTGCATGTGTAAAGCAATAATCAATAATGAATACATGACTTAAGATCAAGAAATTATAAGCAAAGCAAACTATGTGAAACCACCAGTTAAATAGGTGTAGTATAATAAAAAAAAGTCAAACCCAGTGTTATTAGAACTTAATAAATATACAACTTGGTTTCTTATATTATTTTTCCCTCCCTAAAGTTGAGATCACTTCACCTTTTTTTTATATTACTTTTTGAATATGAATTTTGTGAACAAGACATATATCATCTTAGTTGTAATATTATCATGAAGCATAATTGCCTACCTAGACATCAAACATGCGACCAAACCAACATGTTCATACTGAAGTGCATTATGATTAAGCACACGAATCACAAGTACACAACAAATCTGAAGACATGCAAATTATAGATATCAAATACACCTGCAAACTCAGACTTAGTTGCCATAAAATATAAGTCGAATACCAATTTCCATATGACAACACGAAGAGGAATCCATATAACAGTCTCATCAACACAAATAAAATATTTTTGTGTTTTTTTTATTTAAAAGAAAATATGCAGAAAACTAACTCACACAAAATGAAACATAAAGAAAAATACAAACCTATATTAAAACTTGTGAATCAAAGTAATCAACAATTTCTCATATTCCTAAGAGGTTGTCTATATTTGGTAGTGGCCTCATTCAAGTGAACCAATCTATTATTGATCATTTTAATTTGCTGATTTAAAATTACCACTTTATAAGTAAGACTATTTTGCTCTGACTCAGTACTAAGAACATAAGAGACTTTCTTTTTCTTCCTAAGCTCAAAACAATTTGATATAATATCCTGACTCAGAACTAAGAACATAAGAGACTTTCTTTTTCTTCTTAATATCAAAACAATTTGGTATAATGTGACATATTTTATCATATTCATGATATATAGGCACAAACCTAGAATAATGATTGACGTTGCGAGGTTTAGCATTTTCACTATCCACTAAGGGATTACTCTCACAATCATGAACACTTATACTTTTACGCTCAATCTTCTTGACCTTAAGAACAATAAAGATTTTCATTTTTTTCCTCTGAAACATAAAACAACTAGCTCTTATGTGACTTACTGTACCACATTCATAATAGATAAGCACAAACTTAGAAGAAGCATTTTTTCTCTTATACGTACTTGACTTGACCTTGGGATCATTTGCGTTAGAGTAAACCTAAGATTTATTTTACATAATTTATACTTCCTTAATTTCACTTGTACTAGAAAGAGCTATAAAAACAATCCTAGATGTAGAAGCTTCACTAGGATTAGTAGCCGAAAAGTCTAACCATTTTTTACTACTAGAGTTTTGGCCTATATTTAGCATATCATCTAGCTTTCTAGTATCACTAGAGAATTTAGTAAGTTGTGATCTAGTATTATTCAACTCACAAGCTAAGGTCTTAACTTCACTCTCTAAAATTTTGTTTTATTCTTTTAAGATAGATACAACTTAACATGTTCCTTCAATCTAACAAGCAAGATTTTCTCATTATCTAAATGATCACCATGTGAGACAACATACATAATGTTCACAGAGGAAACAAAAACTATACAATTGTTAGCTTTATAAGTTGAAGATGCATCACTCTCATCCTTGCTAGAGACACCATTACTAATGGAGGCATTCGTAAACTTTTTCCCTTTTAAAAATTTGGAACACTCGGATATAATCTATCCAAATTCTTCACACTTATGACATTGAAATCCTAGAGAGGATTTTTTGTCATTCCTATCTTTTTTGGCTAAGCTCTTACTTATTCTAAGAGAATTATGTCTATTGTTCGGAAATTCTTTCTTAGACTAATAGAATTTTTCAAACTTCTTTACAAATAAGACTATTGCTTCATCATCAAATAATTACTCATCTAAATCTCTATTAATTTTAGATATAATGGACTTAAGTGTCAAGGACTTTGATTTCTTTAAGGGAGGTAAATTAGAATCATAACTTTGAAGAAACCCAACTAATTCCTCTATACGCATAGAGACTCAGTCTTTACTTTCTTCAATGATAGTTACTTTAAGACAAAACCGCTCTGGTAAACTTCTAAGAACTTTCCTAACAACACGGTGTTAAGAAATTATTTCTCCTAGATTAAACTTCAAGCTTACAATGACATTGAGTTTGGCATAAAAATCATCAAAGGTTTCTTCATCTTTCATCTTAACCTGTTTAAACTTAGAAGTTGAAATATGAAGTTTAGAATTCTTAATACCCTTTGTTCCCTCATGAGTGGTTTCTAGAATGTCCAAGCGTCCTTGGCAACCATAGAAATTCTCTTAAACTCTTCAGTAGAAACAGCCATGAATATCGCATTCATAACTTTATTGTTACTATTTAAGTCTAATAATTCTTCTTTAACCCACTGATTAAAATCTTTGGGAATAGTAACTGTCTCAATAGGAGCAATAGGAGCAATAGGGGGACTCTAGGCTATAATACATGACATCTATACTCGCTCATTTATAAATTTCAAAAATGTTGTCATACAGACTTTTCAATATAGATAATTATTACTATCAAAGTAAGGTGGGACAGACAAACCTTGAGATTTATTTTTCATCTAAATTAAATCAAGGGCCAAAGATCAAGTTTTAGCTTTGATACCAATCGAAAAACTTAAGTTTAGACCTTAGAACACCTAAGGGTGTGAAAGGTGTTTCTAACAGCAGAAGACTCAAATAATCAAAAGATTATAACACGTTAAAATTTGTTGAACCTAAATCAATAAGTCACAGACAAAGACAATCAATACCAAAAAAACAAATATAATCTAAAGCAATAAAAATTCTCCGAGCTAATATAAGAGTCACCAAATATTCTACTTGATAAACAAGAAATTACAACCAGTGATTTAGGGCAAGAACTCTTGTCACTCAAATCTAATTCACTCGATAAGTAATCCACTCCAAACAGTCCATTGTTTAAAACTCTGAAATCTTCTTTTTTCTATGGAATCCTTAAATGACACATTCATAAAGTTAGAACTTTCTAACCAACAATAGCAATTAGAACTCTGAAAGTTAGATTAAGAACAATAATAGTGTTTATCAAAAGAACACATAAAGAATAAAATTTGTTCATTAAGAAACTTCAATAAGTTTCTACTGAGAAGAATATAAGAAAATAAATTATAATAAGACTCTCTTAGTTACAATAAGTCTCTTTCTAATTATAGGATACATGAGTATGATTTTATAAGGTTTAGTGGCCAAAAAAATGTTCAAAAAAAATTAAGTTTAGAAAAAAATATTGTTCACAAAAAACTGTTCACATAACTATTCACGAAGTTGTTCACCATTCATCGTACGAGTGCTGGGTCGAGCGATGTCTTGGCGCCAAGCTTCTGTCAAGCATGCTACTACTCATATGCTACTGTTCATATAATACTATTTATTAACACTATTTATATGCTCATCACTAGCTTAAATGCTACCATTTTGATATGGAATAAGCTAACATAAAATCTAAACCTAATAGACTGATAAGTTTATATAGTTTAATTTTAAATTTGTGATATTTTATAAGTGAATTTGTAAAATAATTATATATTTTTTATAGAATTATTATGATTAATTTTATTTTATGTTGATGGACTTGATATTTAATGTGAAGGATGTGTTTTATT
>JAXCLQ010070927.1:0-13275 GCA_035584115.1 Cedrela odorata
ATGTTAGTATCACTTTCATATACTCATTCCATAGCATGTTTGAATCATTTCAATCAATTTATGTCATACACAATTTAGAATCATATCAATATGTCTATTTCATATTATTTTTCAACACTAATTTCATATGCATTCTCAATATTAAGTTTATATGCATTTTCAGTATTATTCTCCATACACACATGCATATGTACATACATATATACAAACAAACACCCACTCACCTATTCGGAATAGGTTAATTCAAGTTAAGGTGGAGTCGACAAAAGTTTTAGTTGTTGATCTACAGCACATGACTTTCATCAGAATTTATAATCACAAATAAATACATAACAACTATATTATGCATGTACATATACCCCAATAAAATTCAAATGTTTCATATTACCATAGAGTCTAAAACAAGTTTATCTAAGTCGAATGTTCTTAATTTCATTTTTTTATTATCCTTGGTAACACCTCACCCCAAAAGAATAACTTCGTATTTTTTTTGGGATCAATTAGCAATGAATTTTAAGCTAAATTTTTAATATGTTTATCTCTTATCCATCTAGTTTACGTGGCTTTTTATGGTGCTTCATTTGGACTTTCATAGCTCAAGTTATACTCAAATGAATGGACATTGTTCCAACCCCATTTCACAACAAGGTAGTGAACTTTCTGAATTTTTTGGGACTTCGTTCTTTGACAGAAAAATTTAATTTTTTATTATATTATTCTCTGTTATATCTAGTTTTCGTAGCCTTTCACAAATCTTAATTTCAATTCCTAATTCTCAAGTTATGATCAATTTACAACACACTGCGCAGATACGCGATAGTGTGCAGTGCAGAAACAAGACACCTATTTTCGAAATTTACTACGACTTTGTTCCTACATAAAAAATTTTGATTTTTGAATTTCTTGTTATATTATAAGTCTAGTTTTTACCAAATTTTATGATACTAAGATCAGAGGTCGATAACCTTATACTGTTTCCGAATTTCCAGTTATCGCTCAAAACTTTAGGCAGTTTTCATGCATAATGAATCAGCAAAACATCTAAAATTTCTGGGAACTCAATTCTTCTCTCAAAATTCTGGTTTTTGACTATATTAACCATTATTGTGTCTAGTGACTATAGAATTTAACGGTGTATTAATCAAAGGTCAAAAACTTATCTTATTCCCAATTTTCTGAAACTTGTTCGACAAATTCTAGCAGTCGAAACAACCCTCTCTAACATCGAACTTTTTACCTTATCATTCTCCACAATTTAATTAACCTAGCTTCCTATCATCACATCTTAATTTCACCTTATTTTCATATTTTCCATGTCCCAAAATATTGCCATAAAGGAGTTCATTTACTGCTGTAAATGCTTATACATATATTTACTATCATTTTTTCTCGACAATTGATCAATACAACTACATGCTATTTCATGCTAATTTAGCATCATTAACACACTGCCTTAGTATGACTCATGTACTGTCAATATATATTTATAATCGCCAAATCATAATATTCATCAAATAACTAAATCATGCAATATTTTTACCATTTCCTGACCAACAAATCACAATACAACCAATAAGCCACACGCATTAAAATACTTCATATATCCATGCTTTACTTGCTGTCCCATGTTAAAAATCACTATTTCATTCCAGATTTTCAACATCTAAAACAAAGGATAATTACCTCATTTACCAATTTCACACACACCACCACTTAGCTACAATTTCCATGCATTTTATCATTTAACTTCACAATACCCATGCCTCAAATTTTGTTATTCATATAACCAACAATGCCACAACATAAATCAATGTCATATATCCATATATATGTGTTTGTGTGTGTGTGTGTGTGTGTGTGTATTTTCGTTTATTGTTCATCACCAATTTCTTAATTAAATTTTCAGAAATTTGAAAGAGAAATTACCTTGCTGAAAAATCAATTTCCTCCCTTCTATTTCCGTCTAAGGCTAACCCAAATCGATTTCAATTTTTCCCTTCTTCTTCCTAGCCGAATACTTATTCTTCTCCCATCTCTCTCTTATGGTTTTGTGCTCCTTTCTTATTCTTTATTTGGCCAAAATCTCTCTCCCATTTAGCCAATTTCTTCAACTATGGTTGTGTACTCCTTGGTTTCCCTTCCTCATCTTCAATTTGGCCAATAACACCCTTTAATCGGCCAACTCTTCTTCCTCAAATGCTAATTTGCCCTTTCTTAGTTCAGCCACCTTGCTTTCTTTTCATTTCTCTCAATTTGCTTTGGTCAATTTGTGCCTTCTTATCCTTGAATCAATTTGCCCACAAGTTTACTTCTAATCACCAACAATCTATCCCACATGCAAGGCCTTGGTAACTCTTGATTTTGCTCTCTCTCAAGTTTGGTTTGTGAAGTCAAAATTAGGAAATGAAAATGAAGACCAACGAATGAAAGAAGAGAATTTAAAGTAAATGGGTTATGTTTATGTGTATATACATGTACGGTACAAGTGTTGGCTTATATATTTTTTTTAATCTATTGCTTTTATTACATGAAATGTGGACGTAACAAAAATATACATTTTAGTCCTACCACTTTCAAAAATATCCATTTACACCTCAATATGTGAGTTACTAATGTTAGTTAAGAGCTAGGTAAGAGAAATATAGTATTTTTATATAGGTTGGTAAATGGGACATATACCTATCGCCAAGTTGATTCATTATGATATAAAATAACATCATCGCCAACTGTCAACTTTTGATTCATTTAATTTTTTATTTTTTATTTCATATTAATTTAAAAATAAATAATAATAACAATAAAAAAAAGGCAACTGTCGCCAGCGATAAATGGCAACAACGTCATATCATAATTTTGTCGACACTATTAGACTTTAAATTTTGCAATGTTCGCAATGGTAAACTTATTTTCGAGAACGGGATGTCTAAAACAAAGGTCAAAGGCGGCAGCCACTATACACCACTACTTGAACAACAACGAGTGGCAGTATATGGCCAGTATTTGTCGAATCAGTGATTGTCAACCTATCTAGTAGTGGTGGAGGTATACTGCCACTTGCTACTATGCAAGCAATGTCCCTCTATTTTGGGCGACTTCCGATGCTCTGTTCTCAAAGTTAAGCCCACCATCACATAGATTGCAAATTTTGGAGTTTGAAGGTGCAAACAAAACTTTGATTCTACGCCATCGCTATTTACCATCGGTCCCTAACAGTGATTAGCGGCAATGAATATATTTTATTATTTTAATAATATTTAATCTAGAATATATTAATAAATTATTATAAATTAATTAATAAATAATATTTTTAATTATAAATAATTTAATAATTATATTTTTTATTTCTATACTATAATTTTATTTTATTTTTTAAATTTAGGGTTCTATTAGTTATCTTTGATAGTCTCTTTTTAACTACTATAATACATGGGTATAATAGTAATTATAAGATAAAAAAGAGTATTTTTTTTATCCAAACAACTTGAATTAGTTAACGGTCAGAGTGTAATTGAATATTTTAAAAATTAGTAGGATAAAATTGTACATTTCGATATACTATAGGGGTCCAACTTTCTTTTTCCGCTAGAATATTTGCTTTCCTTTTTAATAGTTTTTAACAGTCCCATGACATGAATGTGCATTTTAACATCTAAAAACCCATGAAAAAATAGGAAGCGTATATACACATATTTTGAATTTTATGTTAATATATGATAATTTGTAAACTTAGGATTTCGGGTTCTAATCTAGTAATTTATATTCAAAACTTTAGATTTTAATTTTGAAATTTATTTTCAAAATTTTAGATCGTGATTAAAAATTATGTCACAAAATTTCAAATTTTGATCAATGAGGTTAATTATTAGAAATTCATATTCTCATTGCCTCTTTATTTTGCAAACTTTGAGTTTCAATATAATATTTAATAGTATTTATTTACTTATAATAATGTAACTTAAAAGAATAAATATTAAAATCAAAACTAAAAATAATAAATCCAAAAACATTGTATAAGCGTCAATACTGAAAATAATATGCCAACAATGAATACTAAAATCATAATATACTGCCCTTATTTTATGATGTGGAGGATCTAATTTAATGGTAATTATAGAGTATACTCATAAAAACAATTGTATTAAATAAAAATATAAAAGAATATGTATAAAATATGAAAGCAACATAACTGTTAATTATAAAAATAAAATAGTGTAAAAGTGTTTAACTAAAAACACAATAAAATAAAATACTTCACAAACCAAAATCAAGCTAATAATGTGTTGATAACTAAGATAAGAAGAAGAAAGAAATATTCATAATACAAATATAAGGCTCTTGTTCTCATTGAATTAAATTGAATACAATTTTATCACTTGTGTATATGTGATTACAAAAAATGACAGGCGATGATGGGAAAACAATTGAAAGGTGGTGATCCATACGTACAACCAAGTCCAACTTAACTTAAAATTATTTGGTAAGGTAGTTTTAATTAATGTTTTAAGGATATTCATACAAAGTTTTACTAACATTAGCCTTTTTAGTGTAAAACATTATTGGTCAATAATACTAATTCTAAAACTTTTATAAACTTTTATTTTACAAATATACTAATAAGAAGTTAGATATTTCAATATTTCAATATTTTTTACTTAGTTGAATTTAAAAAGATTCATTTGTTTTATCAATATCTCTGTTTAATTTATACTAATTTATATGGTTTAATGAATTGTTGCTTTTCCATTAAAAATATTTTTCTTAAATATTTAGAAGATCTATATAATCAAAAGCATTTATAATATTATTTAAACTATCACTTTGTATTGAAAGATTCATTTTAATAAGTATTAACTTTTGTTGATGCAGCAAAAATCTTTCTTTGAACTCCGTGCACCAGCAATGATCTTCTTCCTCTTTTTTTATTTGCTAGATTCTACATGTGCTCACAATCAAAAGCTATAAGGGTAAAAAGCTGGTTGTCTAGTGAAAACCTTCCAATGCTTAAGTAAAGGTTTTACTTTTTTATATTTTCTTTATAAAAAGAGAAAGCTAAAAGAGAATAGTAGTATTTTTAGCCAAAATTTCATTAGTCGTACCTGGTTATAGCTGATCTTGTTTTATAGATGTTATTATTTCTTTATTATGGTAGGATATTATGAAATCTAGTAATCAGAATCCTACTATACGAGAATCACGGAGATTCCATAGGTTAAGTATCGGCTTCCAGATTTGGTGGTATCGTATCCTTAGAATTCTTATTATGTAAGAAGCTTAATTTGATAAGAATCCTTGTTACAGAATATTCTGGGAACGTATGGGAAAGAGAAATCCTTCACTAATATGTAACTGTAGAGGGGTCTCGGCAATCTTTGTTTGAGGTCGTTATTATCCTAAGATAAGTTCTGGCGTGGCTTGGCCGAGACCTTTATAAACTATTGTCAAAACCCTTGTAAGCTATGACCAAAACCTTTATAAGCTATGGTTAAGACCTCTATAAGCTATAGCAGAGACCTTTGTAAGCTGTGGTCGAGACCTTTATATTGCGTCTATGGGATAAGACTTGATCTAAGCTTCCTGGCAACTCTGAGAGGTCTCGGTTCCCATCTTTCTTGAAGTCTTCGCCATACCCTTTATTATCATGTCAACCCAAGACCTCCTCCTTCTTCTGCCATATAAGATCCAGCCTCTCTTATCACTTGAAATAGCTCTCTTTGGGTAGCAGTTTGTCTCGAAACAACATCTGTCCCTTCTTGTAGGATCATTTCGGGCTTTTGTTCTTTTGGGCCTTGTGCTGCACACTGGATTATACCCAACATCAAGCCCCCTAATTTTAATAAAGAAAACTACTCCTTGATTAAAACTAAAGATGATAGTTCTAAAGAGATACGTCTCTCTGTCACAATTAAGTACTCAGCTGGGAGTCCGCTCTTTTTTGTAACGTGACAAATGATGACAGGCTCTAGGGATCCCAACATTTCAAACCCCAAGAGATCTAACTACCCCTAATGATGGCTACCCTTTTTCATTAATGAGATGTATCCTCTCAGCTTCTTCCTCGACGTGGCAACATCTCACCCTTTAATCTGTAACGATTATTGGCAGTTGGGGTTCTTCTTCTCTTTTAAATACCCTACCTTTACCTTTTTACGCCGTCAACTCTTTCTTAGCGAACAATTTTAATAGCACAAAAGCAGCAACACCTTAGCTTCCAACTTCACACTTCAAGTTCTTCAATTCTTCGACAGTAAGTTCCTTTTCTTCTCCTTCTTTTTTTTTTTTTTTTTTTTTTGTAATTGATTTGTGGTATATTTGATCAATTAGAGCACTTGGTAAACGTCTTCTTAAATTTAAAGACCTTTAGGTTAATCCTCGAGTTGCTGAGGATCCTAAAACGACCTTTAACTTTTCATTTTTCTTATGTAAAAATAGAAAATGATTTCTAGGAGAAACAAATTTGTAGAGGAACAAGCCATTGTCCCAATCTCCTCCCCAACTCTAGTGAGGAGGGACTTAACATACTTCGAGGTAGACAAATTTACCTTGACCATAACCAAATTGGACTTAGAAGCATACACTAGGCTATACAGAATCCCTGAGGGGGTTTATCTTAGGGTCCCTGAAGTGAAGGAGCTTCTAAGTTGCCCTCCAGAAAGCGAGATAGCCTTCAACGAAGAATTTTTCCATGTAGGTGTAAGATTGCCTATTCAGCCATATTTTACCCAAATCCTTGCTTCCTTCGGACTTCTCCCCTACCAATTAAACCTTAACAGTTAGAAAATTATATCTAGTCTGTACGTTGTTTGGCACAAGATCTCAAATCTTGAGCCCTCCCTTGAGGACATTAAATATATGTTTATACTAAAAAGGAATATTGAATATATGTTTATAATAAAAGGGAATCTCATAAACAGCCCTGGGTGGTTAGAAAAACTTCATTGTTGGCAACCCTACCTTCAACAAAACCTGGAAGAAAAAATAGTCTTTTGTTAGAAGTAATTGGAACTTAACTCCACACTTTCACATACCCAGACCCTTTGGTGAAGCTATCCTCCAAAATGGCAAACCAACGTTAGATCCCCCTAACCATGCGAGGATAAAATTGGCTAGATCATTAGCTTATTATCATTCTGCTTTTGGAAAATAAACTACCTAATTCGAGCCTGGTGGATTTCTGTGTATCCAGACACTAATTGGCCTTAGAAAATGCCACTTTTCGAGCTATTCTCACAGCAACGCATTCTTGGTATTGAGGTAGCAATGACTTACTATAGTCTTATTTGCGTTTGCAGGTAAAATGACTTTCAAGAATATTACTCCAGACCCTTATGAGGTCTTGCAAAAACTAGCCCGAGAGAAGAGAGCCGAGAAGGCCCTCCAAACTAAGGCTACCCAAAAAGGTCCAGCCAAAGTTTCTGGAGTTTCGAAGGCAGCTAGTGCCTCCAGCTTAGTTCACCACAAAGCGCCTGCAAAAGGGATAATAATCCGCAATCCAACACCTTTTCTTCTGGCTCCTCCTGCTGATAAAAGGAAAGGGAAGTGCAAGGTTACAATTGTGGCTTCTAAGGAGAAGGCTAAGAAGAAGAAACAAATGTTTAGCCAGTCTGACAGGAAATTGGTCGAATTGCTGGAGATTCTCCTTGAAGACATTTCCAAGGAGAAGAGAGGGTTTTTTGCACACTTCCTACCCTGCATCAACTTGTAAGTCTAAAGCATCAGTGATATATTTTCTACAGATATCGCTGGGCTCTCGGGAGAGTCGCAGCTGAACTTCCAGTTGAAGTCGCTGGGTCGGGTGAGTTTGTATTCCCTCCTTGTATTATAAACTAAACTCATTGTAACTAGTCTTATGATGGTCCAACATTGGTGATCTTTCAGCTCTTATATTCAACCATGTTGCAACATGGCACCCTTACCGACGATTTTTCCAAAGTCTCGGAGGCCGAGAAGAAAGTTGAGAAGGCAGAGATAGACCTGGCTTCCGCAAGAAATAAGTATGAATCTGACCTTGGCATAGTGAGTCAGAAGCAAGAAGAGCTTCGGATAAGAGTGGCCACGGCTAAGTCGTCCTAGTCCGAGGCAAGTAGGATGGCAGAAGCCTTGAGAACCAAGCTGGACATCCTGAATGAGGAGGGAGAGGTGCATCTCCAGAGCGTGTGAAAAGCTACGCGCGAGCTTGGACGTTGAGAAGAAAAGATTAGTGCTTCTGACCAAGAAAGTCCAGGACGATAAGGCGGAGATGGGGGCTCGGCTTCGCGATCGAATCAATAATAGCATTGACCTGACTTACAAGACGCTCTAAGGTCAATATCCTGACCAGGACCTGGGTTGGCTGTATGAGGCCTTGAAGCATCAGGCTCCAGCAAGAGAATGAGAGGACTTTGACTGGGTGTTCCCTGAAGGGGAAGGACATTCCTATTTGAAAACCAAATATGTGCCCCCAATGGAGTCTACTTCTAGCCCCTCTGCTGAGCCCTTTGCTGTAAATGTTCCCGTGGAAGTATCTTCTGCAGGGGAGATAGAGGCTCTTCCTACTGCCATGACGACTCCTCCAACCGACCTAGCGACTTTTTCAACAGACCTGGCGACTCCTCCAACAGATCCGACTCTTCCTATTAACCCCTCAGCTGATCTTATTGTAGAAATTATTTAGTTTTTTTTTTAATGTCATATTCAAATGATCAATGAAGTTCACATTTACAATTATAAATGTTCCCTTCTTTTGGTTCTGTCCTTTCTCTTTTTCAACACTTGGTATCTTGTACGTCCTTTAATCAAATTTTGAACTCGTATTTCTTGCCAGTATTGACTTAATAATTTGAATTTGGCTAATTGATATCTCAAGCTGACTGCCCTTAATGTGTTGATTTTACCTTTTTAATGCAGCAAGGCTTACACTCTCACTAGTCATCCAAGAACCCATTTTGCTCTTGCTTGTTTAAGCCGAAGGTGATGTTACTTCGGTAAAAGTAGAATGTTGAACGTCTGGGAATCGTGTCACTCATGTCTAGGCTTCGGGAGGAGATTACCCTTAAGGGTTTAACGAAACCATCAGAAAACCTATTTTGCTCATGCTCTCCAAAGCCGTGCTTAGGGCTTTGTTTAAGTTGAAGATACTATTATCTCAGGAAAAGCTGAAAGCTAAACGCTAGGAACCGTGTCACCCATTTCTAGGCTCCGTGAGAAGATTATCCCTAGGCGTTTGATGAAACCATTCAAGAAACTCTTTTGCTCATGCTCTTTGAGACTATGCTCAGGGCTTGTTTGAGCTGAGGATACTATTACCTTGGGAACAGCTGAACGCTGAATGCCTGGGAACAGTATCACCCATATCTGAGCTTCGAAAGAAGACTACCCCGAGGCGTTTGACAAGACCATCTGAGAACCTCTTTTGCTCATGCTCTCCAATGAGCGTTTTACGCTCCATCAATGAAGAGGTTCATGATCGCTGCTTCTTCATTTGGGATGGTTTGGTTTTTTTAGTCAGAAGATTGTTCTAAATCTGGTAGGAAAGGAGGTGTTCCGACACCGATCTTTATGAAATGAAATCTATTAAAGCATGACCCTTAATCACTCTCCTAGGCTTGTAGATGATGTCATACTCACTAAGTTCAATAGACCACTTGATTAATCGACCTGAAAGGTCTGGCTGATGTAGGAATTGTTTTAATGGCCGGTTCGATAGCACTACAACCTGATGAGCTTGGAAGTAGGGTCTCAGCTTCCTTGCTGACACTACCAATGCCAGTGCTAGCTTCTCTGGTAACGAGTATCTCGTCACGGTGTCTAGTAGCGCCTTGCTGGTGAAATAAATGGGACGATGAACTTTCTCAAAATCTTCCTTTACTAAGATTGAGCTTACCGAATAGTTGCTTATAGCGAAGTACAGGTAAAGCGTTTCTTTAGTCTCAAGTCTTCTCAAGTAAGGTGGGAATGCAAGATTTTGCTTCAGCTCCTGAAAGCTGTGCTCGCATTCTTTAGTCCATTCAATCTTCTTCCATTTTTTCATGAACTGAAAGAAAGGGAAGCATTTATCGGTAGCTTTGGATAAGAACCTGCTAAGTGCTGCTAGTCACCCCGTCAAACTTTGAAGTTCTCTGAGGTTAAACGGGGACTTCAGATCCAATATGGCCTTAATCTTCTGTGGATTAGCTTCTATGCCACGTTCACTAACCATATATCCAATGAACTTCCTGGCTTGAACCTCAAATGCACATTTTTCTATATTCAACTTCATTTTGTACTTACTCAAGTAGGAGAAGATCTCTTCCAAATGCTTGAAATGGTCTCTAACCTTCCTTGATTTAGTAATCATGTCTTCCATATAGACCTTCATAGTTTCGCCTATTAGTGGCTTGAAGACTCAGTTGACTAATCTTTGGAAGGTAGCCCCAGCATTTTTTAATCCGAAGGGCATTATTATATAGCAGTATAATCCCTGATCGGTAATAAATGTCATTTTCTCCTAATCTAATTCGGCATCCTGATCTGGTTGTATCCTGAGAATAAATCCATAAAGCTTAATAACTTATGACCAACTGTCGAATCCACCAACTGATCGATTTGAGGGAGCAGGAAGCTGTCTTTGGGATAGGCTTTATTCAGGTCTGTGAAATCTACGCACATTTTCTACTTACCGTTGGCCTTTTTAACCATTACCACATTCGATACCCATTTTGGGTAATGCACTTCCCTGATGAATTTCGCTCTCATCAGCTTGTCAACTTCGGCGTGTACTACTTCTCTCCTTTCATCATTGAATAGTCTTCTTTTCTGCTTTACTGGTTTATATTGAGGATTGCGAGTCGGTGAGAGATTACTCGCGGGCCAATAACCGTCATGTCTTCATAAGACCACGTAAACACGCTCATGTGTTTCTTCAAGATGCCCTTGAGTTCGGATTTCAGTTCCTCTAGGAGCTAGGCACCAATTTTAACCATTTTCTAAGGTGACTCCGGATCTAGAATGATGGATTCGAGTTTTCCTGTTGGCTCCAGAGCTGATGACTTATCATCCTGCTTCACCCTCTTTGCAATCAACTTATCTCGCAAGTTTTCATTGGCTTCTAGGAATTCTCTTTATGGGCACTTCGATAAGCAGTATGAGGCCTTGGAAGACACCGCAAAATACGACTAAGCTTCCTTTTGGTTTCCCTTAACAATTCTGATCCTCTCTCCTGCTTGAAATTTTAGCTTCAGATAATGAATGCCCTCTACTGCCTTTGTGGTCTTAAGAAAAGGTCTCCCAAAAATCACAGTGTAGGGCATTTTGAGGTCAACCACTTGGAACTCTACCATTGTAGTATTTTGATAAGGTTGTTCTCCCATGGTGACAGGTAGCTGCACTGTTCTCATGGGATAAAGTAAGATTCCCCAAATCCATAGAAGACGGTCTCGGTAGGTCGAAGTCTCAGATCTTCTATTCCTAAAGATTCTAAGGTTTCCTTGAAGATAATATCAGCTGAACTTCCCGTGTCTACTAAGATTCGGCTGACCCAAGACGTTCCCACTGTTAAGGTTACTACCAAGGCATCGTCGTGTGGGTAATGTACTTCTACTTAGTCTTCATCCGTGAACATAATTGGCACCGAGGCTAGTTTTTGTTTCTTCTCAGCACAGACATTCATGATATGAATATCCGACGAGGTATCGGGTAGAGAGTACCTGGAGTAACTTTTTCTTTTGTCCATTCAATCTTCTTCCATTTTTTCATGACC
This sequence comes from Cedrela odorata, assembly GCA_035584115.1. Lineage (NCBI taxonomy): Eukaryota > Viridiplantae > Streptophyta > Magnoliopsida > Sapindales > Meliaceae > Cedrela > Cedrela odorata. The sequence goes on from JAXCLQ010070927.1 coordinate 11,714, forward strand.
TGAAAGTAAGGGAAGCATCTATCGGTAGCTTTGGATAAGAACATACTAAGTGCTGCTAGTCACCTCGTCAAACTTTGAAGTTCTCTGAGGTTGAACGGAGACTTCAAATCCAATATAGCCTTAATCTTCTGTGGATTAGCTTCTATGCCACGTTCACTAACCATATATCCAAGCAACTTCCTGGCTTGAACCCCAAATGCACATTTTTCTGGATTCAACTTCATTTTATACTTGCTCAAGTAGGAGAAGGTCTCTTCCAAATGTTTGGGATGGTCTCAAGCCTTCTGTGATTTAGTAATCATGTCATCCATATAGACCTTCATAGTTTCGCCTATTAGTGGTTTGAAGACCCAGTTGACTAATCTTTGGAAGGTAGCCCTAGTATTTTTTAATCCGAAAGGCACTACTATATAGCAGTATAATCCCTGATCGGTAATAAATGTCATTTTCTCCTGATCTGATTCAAGCATCCTGATCTGGTTGTATCCTGAGAACGAATCTATAAAGCTTAATAACTCATAACCAGCTGTCGAATCCACCAACTGATCAATTCGAGGGAGCAGTCTTTGGGATAGGCTTTATTCAGGTCTGTGAAATCTATGCACATTTTCTACTTACCGTTGGCCTTTTTAACCATTACCACATTCGATACCCATTCTGGGTAATGCACTTCCCTGATGAATTTCGCTCTCATCAACTTGTCGACTTCGGCATGTACTGCTTCTCTTTTTTCTTCATTGAATGGTCTTCTTTTTTGCTTTACTAGTTTATGTTGAGGATCAATAGCGAGTCGGTAAGAGATTACTCGCGGGCCAATAACCGCCATGTCTTCATGAGACCACGCAAACATGCTCATGTGTTTCTTCAGGATGCCCTTGAGTTTGGATTTCAGTTCCTCTGGGAGTTGGGCACCAATTTTAACCATTTTCTAAGGTGACTCTGGATCTAGAATGATGGATTCGAGTTCTCCCATTGGCTCCAGGGCTGATGACTTATCATTCTGCTTCACCCTCTTTGCAATCAGCTTATCTCTTAAGTTTTCATTGGCTTCTAGAACTTCTCTTTATGGGCACTTCGATAGGCAATATGAGGCCTTGGAAGACACCATAAAACACAACTGAGCTTCCTTTTAGTTTCCCTTGACAATTCTGATCCTCTCTCCTGCTTGGAATTTTAGCTTCAGATAATGAATGGTCTCTAATGCCTTTGTGGTCCTGAGAAAAGGTCTCCCAAAAATCACGGTGTAGGGCATTTTGAGGTCGAGCACTTGGAACTCTACTATTATAACATTCTGTTAAGGTTGTTCTCCCATGGTGACAAGTAGCTGCACTATTCCCATGGGATAAAGTAAGATTCCCCAAATCCATAGAGGGCGGTCTCCGTAGGTCGGAGTCCCAGATCTTCTATTCCCAAAGAATCTAAGGTTTCCTTGAAGATAATATCAGCTAAACTTCCCGTGTCTACTAACATTCGGCTGACCCAAGATGTTCCCACTATTAAGGTTACTACCAAGGCATCGTCGTGTGGGTAGTGTACTCTTACTTAGTCTTCATCAGTGAACA
>JAXCLQ010070928.1:0-13273 GCA_035584115.1 Cedrela odorata
CTCGAGAGAGATGGACACCATGACTACAAGGTAAGAACCCTTTCTTAGAGTCATCCATACTGAACCTCTTCAGTACTCTCTCTATTTACAGACTCTGGGAAATACCTATCATTCGTTTCGCTCTATCTCTATAGATCCGAATACCCAAAATGAAAGTCCCTTCTCTTAGATCTTTCATGGAGAAAACATTAGATAACCATAATTTAGCATCAGATAACATGCTCACATTGTTTCCTATGAGTAGTATGTCATCTACATACAATACAAGGAATATGATGGCACTATTATTCTCTTTTCTGTAAACACAAGTTCATCAATTCTTTATGAAGCCAAATGATTTGACTGCATCATCGAATCGTGTGTTCCAACTTCTAAAAGCTTGCTTCAATCCATAAATGGATCTATGTAACTTACATACCTTATGACTATCATCAAATGCAACAAACTCAACTGGCTATTGTATATATATGGTCTCCTCAATAAAATCATTAAGGAAGGTTGTCTTCACATCTATTTGCCATATCTCATAGTCATAATAAGCTGCAATACCAAATAATATCCGAATGGACTTAAGCATGGCCACATGCAAAAAGGTTTCATTAAAATCAATACCTTGTTTCTGATTATAACCTTTTGCCACTAGCCTAGCTTTAAAAGTCTCTACTTTTCCATCTTTGCCTAATTTTCGTTTGTAAACCCATTTACAACTGATAGGAACAATTCCTTCTAGTGGATCAATAATTGACCACACTTGATTAGCATAAATGGATTCTATCTCGGATTTCATAGCCTTAAACCATCTTCCAGAATCGTCATCTAATATCACTTCTTCATAAGTTCTAAGATTTTCCCTCTGGATATCTTCTCCTATCACAAATGATTCAAAATCATTTTTTGAAAGAAAATAATATCTCTGAGGAGGGTGTGATATCCTAGTAGATCTACGAAGAGTTTGATCTACAGATAACTGAGGATCATATCGAACTAGTTCATCAACATGAACTGGTTCATTTGCATCAACAGGCTCATCCATCTGAGGTTGATCATCATTAAGCCTTTTAGACTCTTCTAAAAGCTCAATCTTTCTACCTATACCACCGTCCTCAATGAACTCATTCTCGAGGAACTTAACATGTCTATTTATCAAAATTTTCAATCAGCATGAAAGTAGAAATAATATCCTAAACTATCTTTAGAATATCTAATAAATCGACCTCTCTCAGACTTAGCATCCAGCTTCCTAGTGTTAACTACTTTAACATAAGCTGGACATCCCAAAGGTTTCATATAATTGAAGCTTGGAATCTTTCCATACCATATCTAATACGGTGTCTTGGGAACTGCTTTCGATGGAGTTCTGTTCAAGATATATATTATGGTATAAAGGGCATATCCCCAAAGATATATAGGTAAAACTGTAAAGCTCATCATGAATCGTACTATATCTAATAAAATACGATTTCTCCTTTCTGATACACCATTATGCTGTGGTGTATAAGAAGGTGTAAGCTGAGAAAGTATACCATTAATTTTAAGAAATTTTAGAAATTCAGTACTTAAGTATTCACATCTAGGATCAGATCGTAGAGTCTTAATACTCTTTCCTATTTGTTTCTTACCTCGACTTTGAACTTTTTAAACTTTTCAAAAGATTCAAATTTGTACTTCAATAAGTATACATAACCATACCGTGAGTGATCATTAATAAAGGTTATGAAATATGAGAAACCTCCTCTAGCCATTTCACTAAACGAACCATATACATTAGTATGTATCAATTCAAGAACTTCAGTGGCTTTTTCCCCTTGTCTAACAAAGGGCGATTTGGTTATTTTACATTGAAGACAAGATTCACAAGTTGGGTAAGGTTTAAAACCCAATGGCCTTATCAGTCCATCTATACCCATCTTTATAATTCTTTTATTTCCAATATAACCTAATCTATGATGACATATAAGTTTTGAATTAAGTTCATTTCTATATCGTTTCTTATTAATAGTATTAGTCATGTTAATTTCATTAGTCTCAAGAACATATAAACCATTTATATTCAAGCCACTGCCAATCAATTTATTTCTCAAATAAATACAACATTTACACCCATCAAACATAAAAGTGTAACCTTGTTTACACATTTGATGGACAGACAAAATGTTTCTATTAACTGTATCAAAATACATAGTTTTGTACAATACAAAAAAAATGACCTGAAGGCAGAACAATTCTGCAAGCCCCTGAGCAAGTGGCAGCAACTATTGCTCTATTTGTCATCTTCAGTGTCACTGCACCCTCTTCCAGCAACTGCTTACTATGAAGGTCCTGTAACAACATACAAATATAAGAAGTGGCAACTGAATCAATTATCCAACTATTTAAATCTGAACTAACATTTAATTAGTTTCTATAACATGACAAGAAAGCATATCTTGCGTCTTCCTCTGTCTCAAGCCCTCCAAACAAAGAGAACAGTTCCTCTTCCAATACCCTAACTTCTTTCAATGATGACACTCATCATTAGCTTGACTACCGGCAACTCATTTGCCCTTGTCCTTCTTCTTTTTCTTGGAGAATCCTCATTTGGGTCTAACCCTAGAGGTCTTCTTGCCTTTTTTCTTCGATTTCTTACCATAAGACACTACGACAAGAACAATCTCCTTCCCCTTACCCTTTGAGACTCTCTTATAATATGAAACGATTTTATTCATAAGTTCAGGAAGAGTATGCTCTAGTTTGTTCATATGATAATTGGTAACAAACTGGTCAAAGCTAGATGGTAGGGACTGAAGGATCAAATCCTTCTGTAACTCGAAGTCCATAGAAAACTCCAAAAAGGCGAACTGATCTATGAGATTTATCATCTTCATAAGATGAGACTCCGGAGGCACTCCCGGACTAAGCCTTATACCAAACAAAACAGGGGACAACTAGCATCGCTTATAACTAGAACTCTCCCCAAACAAATCTAATAAAGAGCGATAGATCGCTGAGGCATCCTCCATAGCTTGGGATCATCATCCCTCCATCTTTGAAAGGTATCTCTCTCATCTGGTGTAGCCTCCTCTGGAAGGGATAAAGGCATAGGTGCCTAAAGAACATAGTTAATTATCTAAGAATCTAAAATAATTTTGATATTCCAATACCAGACCTTGAAATTAGATCTAGTAAGTCTGTGGGTATCAAGAATTTTGAGAAGAGGGTTACTCATTATTCCACTAGAAAAGAGATCTGCATAAAACAAAAATACTTTAAAATGTATTATAGTATATATCATACTATTTAGTTATGGATTTTAAACTAAATAGTTCTCCCACTACTTAAATTATATCTCACACTCTCTTAATGAGAAAACTGTAACCCTTTACAAGTTTTTATGGGTGATTATATTCTTATCAAACTTACAAGACCTCACCTAATAGGTATTGGTCAAGCAAGCCCAATAAGTCAGAATCTCATTTCTGTTTGTAACTCTTTACAAGACATGATCATTCTACCTCTAAGAGAAGACACCTCACCTAATAGATATTGGTACTTCATCCTAGTTAGGCCAGGCCCAATGCCTTTTCTTGAATAGGAGTGGAAATCAAACCCCTAACCTAACAGATATTGGAGACCAAAAATCCCCTAATCAAGAAACAGGTCAAATAGACTACGACACCCTATAAGGACCCTCACCTATCAGATATTGAGTTGGCCCCTCTAAGATGTCTACAACCTATTCAACTGCATTAGAAGGATTAAACCTAATATTTTTTTTAAAAGAGATATTTTAATTTTAGGTCTTATTTAATGTATACATCAATATGTATATATTTTATATTATTCAGTAATAAAATTTTAAAATACATATCATCCAATGATATTAATTTCAAATACACCATATTACTAGTTTAATAAATTAAATAAATTAACAATTAATTTATTTGAGAGATTTTTAATTAATACAATATCAATTTGTTGATTTTATGTTCATATCGATACTCCCATTAGAATTCTACTAATTTTACTTTAAATTAAAATTTAATCAGAATCATTATTCATTTTAATTTTAATTCGGAGTATTTAATTTTCTATTCAATTAAAACAATTTCAAGTCCAAAAATTTAATTTCAATAAATCAAATTTTCAGTAATAGAAAATACACTATTTAAAATAGTGCTTGTACAAGTTGTGGCATTAGAAATATCTCTATATTTCACGATTATATATAAATGGAGAAAAAACAAAAAATAAAAAAAATTTTACTCTTTTTTTTAAAACATTACAGTAACAGTAATTGCAAAAACATCGTTACTGTTCCTACATGTTTTTCATTTTCCCTTCATTCTAGTTTAACACAAATTTGATTTTGGCGAAAATGTCGGCTTTTCCTTTTTGTTCGTTAACACCAATTACATGTAAATAACTATACTCAAAACTAACAAATTGATATACTGAGCATCATATAGGTTTCATGCATCAATCATCAGTGCTTCTTCAAACAGAAAAACCAACGTCTCTTTGCATCAAGCTGAAAATGTCGACCTCAATTGCATGCAGGAAATCACACTCAAAACAACTCAGATTGACACCTTGAGCATCATTTATCATTTTCATGCAACATATGTCCATACGTTATTTTAAAACAAACGACACACAGTGCATCAAAATGATGCTCTGTTTCTTTGCTCGAAATTCAGTGTTCTGTAACAATTCCATGCAAACTCCATTCATCATCCAAAACTACAACAAATATACATATAAACTAATATCAACATCCCAAACACTGAAACTGAAACACACATGCATGCAGATATCAACGTGGCTCTGATACCACTTGAACGAAATAGTGACTGCAAGTAGGCTTTATTTCCATATGCAGCGAAAGTACGACAAACGAAATAAAATTTCGGGCTCACAACCGCTGCAGGGGAGCCTTGGTTATCATTATAAACCTGCGGAACAAACTCCCTAACGATCTATATTTGCATACAAGCATGTTACAGTCTACAAAACATACTCCGTTTTGTAAACAAAAACAAAGAAAAAAAAAAACCAACCTTTGTCCTAGCAATCCAAACCAGTAACAACCTTGCTTCCTTAGGTGTCCACATACGTCGGTGTTGAGGATGTTAGTTCCGACTTGATTGGGATTTTGAGTTAAGGTTTAAGCTTCACAAAGCTTACCAAGCTCTCTCTCTTTCTAGCCTTTCTCTTCCTCTATCTTCTGGTTTCTGCCTTGGTTCACAACCAAAACGCTACACCAATCTTTGCTTCACCAAGCTTCAGTTAGTTAAAGAAGAGAAAGAGGCTTATGTTTCAAAAACACAGAAAAACAAACGAAAGAAAACAGAGAAAGAAAAAGAAACTTAATTTCTTACTTACCTGTATTCTGTGTGTATGTTTATATATATGTATATGCAAGCTTAACCCTTAAGCTTTTTTTTTTTCATACAAATCCTTCCACCGACTCGACAATTTCATAAATATCAAAATTCAATTAATGTAATGGTGAGTCATTGCTAATTTAGGTCAGCAGAATGCATATCTATTATCATATACATGCATTCCTTTAATACATATATATACATACATTAATGCATTAACGCATTATTTATACATTAATACATTATATGTCATAAATATAATATATATATATTAATCAAATTAACATATAAATATATATCAAAAAAGAGAGAGAGAGATACATATATGCATACATTTATATACACATATATTAATAAATATCTTACATATATATATATCAATAATATATATTAGATATTTATAATTATATTTTATAATTACTTTAATAATATTAAAATATAATAATAATATATCAATATTATTACATCCGCAAATTATATTTACGATATCCCAAAATTAAACCAAAATATTTTTCACGCATACGTGTGCTAACGCGTCAGAGCCGAAAAATATATTTTTTACAATAAAGAATCAAATTGCTACTTGATCAATATCTGTACAACATCATTAACTAGTTAACGATTATTGCATAGTAGCAATAGCGATCATCATCAAGTAACCGACTATGTGTGTGACCCCCTAGGTTCACTGTGAATTGGACATGGGTGGACACAAACTTCTTTGTATCTCTTCGGTACAACTCTTTGCAATCAAAGTTCCCAATGATCATGTGCAACCTCTAGCAAGATGCCACAACCCCCAGACACTAATGAATCCATATTGTCGTACGTACATGTAGTAATGTTCCTTTACTGTTGACTCCCGATCGAGTACTGGTTATAGAATTATCAAACCCCTAACTCAATCATAGGAACAAGGTCTCGAATCATATACAGAAATCATGTATTCGAAAACACCTTTCCGGAAACACGTACTCTGGCCAGAGATTTCACTTCCCATGTATAACATCCCTGCCTAGGATCTCAAGCTCTAATATCTGAGCAAACAAATTCTGTCTTGGTCATCACCTGTCCTCTTACACCTAAACACATTGTCAGCAAGCTTTTTTTCACTTGGCGTGGCTAGCCTAGTGCAATATACACAAGTGAACGATGTGCCTCAATGCAGAGGGCAGCTGTGATACCTCAGGTCAAAGAACCAGTGGTACACTAGTACGGTTGTGTAACGTATCATTGACCCACATAATCACCCATGTGATTCGTCACGTTCAGTAACACACACTCCAATGTATTACTCATGTTTATACTTTTGTGACATGAAACTCGTTACCCAACTATTAGCATCAAATACTAATCCTTGGCAGTATCAAACATGTCAGTCATGCAATGTCATACTCTGTACTTATATCTGCAACTCCGTACTCATATCTGTAACTCCTTGGAGATAGAGTCATGACATCATAATACATCACGGGATCTCATTCTGCATTTTATATATAGCATATATATATATATATATGTAACTGTATATGCAAAATGATATAGATGCTATTTTATTAATCATAAACTAATTTACAATAATTTACAAAGCTATATATACATAAGGATGATATACCTAAACCGTATGACACGATTGGTTTTAGGGCATATCTCCAACAATAACACCCCATTCTCATACTTATTCAATCAATCATTATTATATAATGCTATATCATTTCATACAGAGAGTATTACTATTACATGATTCTTAAATGTCTAAAATTTCTACATTCTTTACACATATAAAGAGTTATCTATATAACTAGTTCTCAAACTTATAACTACTCTATTAATTACACATATAACCAAAATTTTCATCTATACTTAACTAACCTTTCACACGTCTTTTGTCACTTCTAAGTAATATTCTCTGAAAAATAAAATTTTTACAATAAAGGGTGAGATCTAATCTCAGTAAGTAAATCATGCAAGTTTGCACATGTCGATGCGGTACATAATATAAATAATCAAACAGATTAATATATTTTTAAACTTTACAATTACACAAAATATAATTCATGGTACATACATTTTCAGAATAGTTCAATCAATTAGAGTTACCTATACCCACGGTGACCTGAATTCAAAACGTGTTCATGTATTCCGCTTAAAGCTGATAATCTTTTCATTTCGAATATAACAGAAACGTGCGTAGCACTTTAAATAGAATTTTGAATAACTCACAATTCCTACATTTGACACGAGACTGAACCAAATCAGAATAAACATTAACTAATAAAGAGCCATAGAATTATTTTTATTCATAAATATTCACGCATCGACATTATTTTCAACAATCATTTCATGAATTTGATATCAGCATATAAAACATTCAAAATTCTCAATTTTCATATTATTTTCAAACACATTTTCAGATATCATATTATTTCAAAAGCAGAAAAATGCATGCACGATTTACTTACTACAATAGAAGAGTAATCACTTCAACTAACGATCTTCTCAACTAACTTAATTCTTCTCTTGGATTCTCATAGTCTAATACCATAAATATACAAATCATGTCTTCTACTATTTAATTAATCAATATAAATGTTTTAAATGTGATATTCATGGAATTAGTGTCTAAAATTTCTTAGTTTTATCTATGTCACTAAGTTTAACTAACTAAAGTCATCTACCCAATTTTCAACAATGAATTTTCGAAACTAATTTATTCTAATTTTTATTTTCGACTACCCTAAATTTATATTTTTTTTCCTAAAAAAATAAATACGGTTTTGATTCAAAAACTATAAAAAAAAATATTGTTCATAAAAAACTGTAGCAAAATATTGTTTATACTATAGTACTGTATAAAATTGCTGTTTATATCGGACTGTAGTTATAATACCGTTTATATTATGGTTACTGTGTAGATTAAATACAATGTTCAAACAATTACTGTACAAATCGAAGCTACTGTAGCACCTTCAAAAATACTATTCACCCAAGAGAAAAATACCCTAATTTCTTTCAATCAACACTTAAATTAATGTTAAATTAACTCAATGCTACATTTCCTACTCCAATTCAACACAATCTAACATTTTCTATGTGAAATTAGTAGAATTTTCTTAGATAAATAGTAATCTTCATTTCAATTCATTCTTAAAATCAAAGTTCAAGCTCCTAACGCGTTATAAAGCTTATCGGTAACTAGAATTTGAAAGAAAATCACTCAAATTCGTAGTAATTTGGCCAAAATTTGAGAAAGAGAGGGGGAGAAAATGAGTTTCAGTGGTTACTAAAAGAAGAAGAATGGCTACCAGACGGGTGAATTGGTAAATTGTTTTATTTTGATATGTAAAATTTTAATTAAACCCCTAGTCATTTTTAAAAAATTCTAAAATAACCTTTAATATTTCAGAATCTTTACAATTAAATTCAAAATTAATTCAAGCACTATTTTCTTCATCCAAATTTACTCATAACCCAACTTTATGAAATTAATTTTGTGTTCAAATAAATTTTTAGAATTCACCTAAAAATTCTAAAGAATTCTAAAAATTTTAAATTACATAAAATTTTAATTTAACCAAATAACATTAAATTATTTGATTAAATTTCTTAAATACTATGGATGCTATAGTTATAAAATTTTAAAATTACGAGTGTTACAGTTACTCCTTTATAGATTGTTATTTGGATGTTGATAAATGAGCAAGAAATAGTAAGGCTAGTGGTTGAGTTTGTAAATGTGCTTTGTTTATTTCATGATTATAGTATGGCTATTTGATATGGCTTGATTGTTCTTAAATTGTTTTACCTATAATGACCATGTACACTTGTGTAATTGTTAACTCGAAACCAAGGGAACGACGATACGTAACACTCTTAGATTCCTCTACCTCAGATGTTACATTCCTAATAACAATGATGGTTTTTTGGGGAGTTAGCAATATGTAAAACCCCAAGGTTCCAGAGATTACAAAGAGGTATTTAGGGGGACGACAATACATAATTGTCACACCTGTTTCATATTAACTGCAAATACATACTCACATTTACTATATACAATACTATTCTTTTATCACTAAAATTTTAAACATTTATAAACATTTGTACTTAATAATTTATTTTATACATACAAGTATACATACCAGGTTACATGTATTACAACTCCTTGACATACAACTAACTTAGTAACTACATATTCAAACATAATTCTAAACATATTACTTAGCTAATCTACAATTACATATATTCAAAAACTTCACATACGCTTAGTACCCTTGCTTGCGTACTTGGTCACCTCTATGTGCTATTATCTAAAAATAAAATTTTCAATAAAAGAGTGAGATAAAATCTCAGTAAGAAAATCATATAGGTTTTATATGTCGATGCAGTAAAAAGGTAAAGTTTTAAACAATCATTGCATAACACAATATAACAGTATAAATAACCAAAGCATTTTCAAAATTTTCTAATCACATATACTTTATTCATAACATATAAACATTATCAGAACAGCTTAATCAGTTAATGTCACCTGCACCCATGGTGACCTGGATTCAGAATGTGATCACGTGTTCCGCATACAATGGTCATTCAAATTTTCAAATAACAAAAATTCGCACAACGTACTAAACAGAATTCTTACTAGCCTACAAGTCTCGCTTTTAATGAAGCATTAATATACACATTTCACGCAACATCAAGTATCGCACAATTTTCAAAAACATAAAAATGCATACATGATCTACTTACTTTTATCTCCGTTCTTCTCGAGTATGTTCCTATCTTAATGTGGCGTACCTAAAACAAATTAACACACTCTATTTCAGTCTTACGTTTTATACTTTTTGCTACATTCCAATTTGAAATGTTAAACATTAACCTTTTTAACTCATTAACACATGGATGGCTAGGATTACTTCAATCAAATCTAATGGTCATCCTTTCTCCACCACATTTTCCACTAACTAACATAAAATATTAATTAATTTAATCAATAAAACACATGGATAACTAGGATGGCTTTAACCAAATCTAATGGACCACATTTAGCTATCACATTTTCCACTAACTTAGCTTTTATGTTCATCTTTTTCCATTTTACAAAACATGCTTAGAATTGTGACAAGTGGATGGTTAGGATTAAAGAAAATGGATGGCTAAGATTTTGTAAAGAATTTAAGTAAAAACCTAATATTTTATTTATTTATTTATTTATTTATTTATTTATTTATTTATTTTACTTTGTTATATATATATATATTTGGGTTTGGGCTTTGGCCCATTTTAGTATATATATATATATATATAAACTTGGGCTTGGGCTTAATTTAGTTAAATCGAGCCCAAATTATGTATATATAATACTAGCCACTTAATTACATATGTATATATCTATGCATAAGCTAAAATCCCAAAATAACCTTGTTAATGATGAAATTTCAATTCTACCCTTATCGATTTACTTCATATTATTTCTTAAAATTCTAACACTTAATACTTTAATAAGTATATTTACAATCATAACTATGAGTTCTACAAAAGAAAGCTCAAGTGTTACAATAACGTCCTTCAATACTAGAGATTATAGAGATGTATCTAGGGTGATAGCGATACGTAATGCTTCTTTATACTAAAAATGTACAGAGAGGTATTTAGGAGGACGGCGATACGTAACGCCCTTAAATATAGAGAGTTTAAATATGTGTTTGGGGGGAGGGGGGAACGACGACACATAACGCCCCTAAACACCAGAATTATTGTACTATTGTATGTATGATGTTGTATCTTGTAAGTACGTTGAATTTGATTGTGATTAAATTAAGAAATTATAAGAGGTATATGAATGTATATACATGGCTATTGTGTTTTATACGAAATTTCTATATTAATATTTCATTTAACATTCATTCATTGAGTCTTTCAGACTCACCCCCTCCTTAATCTCTAGCTTTGCAGAAACTTATGTCTGGCAAGCTAATTCAGCAACATGAAGACATGAGCTAAAGAGAAAGGGTTCACTTCCCAGTCACCAGGATTATTGGGTCCATGTCATATACAGTAGTATATTTTTCTTTATGTCTTATGGCGTCTAGTTAATGTCGAGTATTGTATTTGTTATTAAGGTTAGTTTATTGTATATTTAATTAATTTGTATTGAAATGTAAACATTGGTACTGTATATAGTGCTCGTGGAGGCATATTGCCCCTTGAGCTGCATAAGTATGTTTGTAAAATGTGTTGCACATTCATGTATTACATTGAAGTTAGACAGGTTATGTATGGCTTAGGGTAATAAGGTGGTTCTATCAACTACAGGTAACACCCCGTATTGGGATGTTACAATATCTCAATATAAATTTTTTATAACATACTCTATTATAAGTCTAGCTTTTACTATTTTTTTGGATTCGGATTTTGAATCCGAATGTTCAAGTTATAAATAGATTTCTACACATGACATAAAACGAGATAGTGTGTGAAAGTGTAATAAGGCAGCCACTTTCGAATTTTGCTGCAAATTCGTCTTTGTATGAATCAACTTGATGCAGATTTGTCTTTGCATGAGGTAAGAAATTCTTCGAAATTGTTTTGAATTTATGAAAAACTTTGATTTCATATTCGTAATGTATAAGACATAATCAAAACACTACCATATTCAAACATTTAACATTTTCCAGCAACCTTCTCATTCATCAATTATTATGCATGCTTACATTCCTCATTACCATATTTTGCACTTAAAACATTGCCATATACACACTACACTTACTTTATTATAAAAATTGCCATATACATATGAATTACTCACTGCCCTATGTCAACAATCACACTACCACAATTTTCACCATTATTATCTATACATAATTCATTATATATGTATATGGCAATAAGTGTAGTGTGTATATATGGCCATGTTTTGAGTGCAAAATATGGTAAGGAGGAATGTAAGCACGCATAATAATTGATGAATGGGAAGGTTGCTGGAAAATGTTAAATGTTTTGAATATAGCAGTGTTTTGATTATGTCTTATGCATTAAGAATATGAAATTAAAGTTTTTCAGAAATTCAAAACAATTTCGAAGAATTTCTTACCTCATTTGGAAGTCCATTTTACCTTCTTTTCTTCCTCCTTTTTCTTCCCTTTTTTTCCTCTTTCTTTCTTCTTTCCTTCTTCTTCCTTCCTCTCCTTGCTCGGTTGTTGCCCTTTCTCTTCTTTTTTTCTTGTCCTCTTCTCTCCTTCTTCTCTTCTTATCTTTTCTTTCTCTTTTCTTCTCTTCTTTCTCAACCACTCTCCTTCTCCTCCTCTCTTTGTAATAGCTGCAATTTTTTTTTTTTTGTAGAACACATAACTATGATTGTAAATATACTTGTTAGAGTATTAAGTGTTAGAATTTTGAGAAGTAATATAAAGTAAATTTATAACAGTATTTTTATAAGTTTGGAAAATGTAGTAGACATGAATGGTAGAAATGAAAATTTTATTGTTAACAAGGTCATTTTTAGAATTTTAGATTAAGGATTAAAATAAAATTAAGTGGGCCAAGAATATAATGTATATATATGTGTATTGAGCCTAATTTAATTAGTTAGGCCCAAACCCCATTTGTTATATCCAAGCCCAAGCCCAAGCCCAAGCCTAAGTTTATATTATTTAATTAAGAAAGTAAAATAAATAAATAAAATATTAAGTTTTGGCCAAAATTCTCTACACAATCCTAACCATCTATTTGCTTTAATATAAACCATCCACTTAGCACAATTCTAGGCTTGTTTTGTAAGATAGATAATGTAATGCCTGTAATTTTAGAAATTTGTAATTGTAATATCTGCAGTAAGTAGAAATTTTAATCGAATAATTTGATATTATTTAATTAATTAAAATTTCATACAACTTAAAATTTTAGGTGAATGA
>JAXCLQ010070929.1:0-13272 GCA_035584115.1 Cedrela odorata
TATGATACAGAATATAAATGCTCAAACAGATCAATACATTTTCAAACATTTCATATTTCTTTTCTTGTCAAAGCAATTATATTTGTACAACTAGATCAATGAATTTTCAAACTATCAATTAACACAGAAATTCATTCATATTTCAAATATTTTCAGAATGCCTCAATCACTTAGTGTCACCTATACCTACGGTGACCCGGATTCAGAACGTAATCACATGTTCTGCTTAAAGAGGACATTTTCGTATCAATTCCAATAGAAACATGCATTGCACGTTAAACAGAAACACACATTACGCGTTAAATAGAATTCTGAATAGATCAGAATAAACATTAACTAACGACTAGAGCCATAAAATCATTTACATTAATTAATATTTACACATCGACATCATTTTCAACAATCATTTTATACATAAGATATCGGCATATCAAACATTAAAATTCATCATTTTTAACATAATATTGAATATAGCATGATTTTCGAAAACATTAAAAATGCATACACGATTTACTTACAACAATAGGAGGGTAACCACTCCCATTAATGATCCTCCTACCTAACCTAATCTTTCTTTCGGATTCTCGTAACTGGAAACTTAAATTTAAAAAAAAAAAACGCTCGAATCCAAAGCAATTTAGCTAGAATTTAAGAGAAAAGATGAGAGCAACTTATGTTTTTGTGAAAATGGAAGGGAATGAATGGCTACTCGAACGGAGAAGAAGAATGCAAGTGGGTTATATTGTGGGAGGTAAAATATCAATTAGGCCCCCTATTATTTTTAATATTATAAAAATAGCCTATAACTTTGTAAAACTTTTATTTTAGTCCTTTTAAAAAATTTCTAAAATAACCTTCAATGTTTCAAAATTTTTACAATTAAGTCTAAAATTAATCTAAACACTATTTTTTTAATCTAAAATTCACTTATAACTCAATTTTATAATATTAATTTTGGACCTAAACAAATAATACTATTTTGAGTTTAAAATTCAATTATTTACCTAAAAATTACAAGTTACATGAAATTTTAATTAATCATATAATATTAAATTATTTGATTAAATTTTCTAAATACTGCAAATGCTACAGTTACAAATTTCTAAAATTGTGGGCATTACAAAAGGTTCTCGCGTCCACTAGGTTCTTTTCCCAAGTTCTCGGTGCCTAATACCACACATGCATAATATATTAAATTCCACGATTCCAATAATTTAACATATATGTTTTAATTGCAATGGACATAGAAAATATGACTAAATTCTCTTAGTTGACACGACACATTTCATAAAGCTTAACTAATTAGGCCATTTATCCAATTTCATCAACGATATCTCATGGCCAACTTATTCCAATTTCACCTTTCTAAACAACAACCAACACATACTTCCATTACAATGCTCTAATTAATGCCACCAGTCATAACCTAACATTTTCTATGAGAAATTAAGGGAAATCTGAAGGGGAAACAGGCTGAAAACTCAGATATGTTTCACGTTTGCAACTAAAGTGCGATGCGAGGGATTAGTTCCTAGGCACGGGACCGCCACTAGGGAGGCCAAACCCATCTCATAAACTTACAGAAAGGCCACCCCTTAGATCTAGACATGTATGTGTGTATGTTTTGGGTATTTAAAACAATTTCAAATATAAACATAAATGCAAAGTTCAAGAACTTACTTCTTGCTTTTGCAAACTAGAATAGCAAATGAACTCCTTCGCTTACCACCTCGGGTCCACACATGTCGATGTTGGTGACGGTAGTTCCGACTTCGTTATGGGATTGGTTTTAGCTTCACTAAGCCAAAACCGTAGCTTTCTCTCTCTAGCTTCTTTTTCTCTCTAGCTTCTTTTTCTCTCTACTGATTTTTGGTTCAAAACCAAACCTTCACCATGCTTCTCTAAGGATGGCACTCACTGAACTTTTCAGAGAGAATGGAGAAAAAGAAGCTCTCAGTTCTCTTGGCTTACGGGAGAAGGCGTGGGTTGCATCCAATACTTGTTATATATATATATATATATATATATACACACACACACTCAACACTTAAGTGTTTTCCTACACAATCGTCTTTGCCCATACCTTACCTACCCACTTGTCTCTCATTTCATTAATTGAATAAAGGCAACGTGACAAGGCTTGATTGATTTGGCTAAGAGAGAGAATGTGTGTGTAATGTACATATATCCTTATATATATACTCATACACATACAAATATCTTATACATATATATATTACTTTAATATATATATATATATTTATATATATAATACAATATTATATATATACATTACAATGTATAAGATATTATTATTATTATATTATTACTTTAATAATTATTAAAGCATTATATCAATATATAATAATATAATATTCGTAAATCATATTTACGATATCCCATAATTAAGCCAAAATATTTCCTACACTTACGAGTATTAGCTCGTCCTTGCTAGAAAATATATTCTTTACAATAAAGAATCAAATTGCTACCCGATTAAGTATCGGAACAATATCATTAACAAATTAATGATTATTGTATAGTAGCAAATGTCATCATCATCAAGTAACTAACTGTGTGTGATCTATGAGTTCACTGTGAACTAGACATAGTTGGATACGAATTCTTTCATATCACTTTGGTACAATTCTTTGCAACCGAAGTTCCCAATGATCATGACAGACCTCTAGTAAGACGTCATGACTCCTAAACACTAATGATTCCATATAGCCGTACGTGCATGAATTAAAGTCCCTCTACTATCGACTCCCAATCGAGTACGGGTCATGGTATTATCAAACCCCTAACTCAATCATAGGATCTGAACCTCAATCATATACAAGATTCATATATTCGCAAAACACCTTTCCGGATATACTTGCTTATGTCAAAGACTTTATTCCCGTGTATGACAGTTTTACCTATGATCTCAAGCTCTAACATCTGAGTTAGTAGATTCCATTTTGGCTATCACCTGTTCTCATACACTAAAACACATTGCCAATAAATTTCTTTTACCAGGCGTGGCTAGCCTAATGCAATATACACAAGTGAATGATGTGCCTTAGTGTAAAGGGCAGTCATGATATCTCAGGTCAAAGGTCTGGTGGTACACTAGTATGACTGTGTGATGTATCATTGACTGTGGATATTCACCCATGTGATTCGTCACGTTTGGTCATGTTCAGTAACACGTTCTCCAACGTATTGCCAATATTTATGCTCTTGAGACATGAGACTTGTTTCTCAACTATTAGCATTCAATAGTAATACTTGACAGCATCAAACATACTAGTCATGCAATGTCATAATCCCATATGACATTATCTTAACCGGGAATAGATTTGGATGTATTCAAATCAAAACTCTGTCCTCATATCTACAACTCCTTACAGATAGAGTCATGACATTATAATACATCACGGGATCTCATTCTACATTTTATATATTTAATATATATTAGCAACTCTATATGCAAATGATATAAATGTCATTTTATTAATTGTAAACTGTTTTACAATTAATTACATAATTATATATAGATCAGGATGATATCTCTGAACTATGTGACACGATTAGTTCTAGGGCATATCTTCAATAAAATCTTGAGTAAACAGTATACCCTAGGTTTCAACATGCTCAAAATCTTAAAAATTTAACTTCTAATGGGGTTAATCGGTTTTCATTTAACTTATAAAAGTTCATAAAAATGTCAATTCACCGATTAATCAGTAATTCCCCAAATTTTCCTTTCTTGCTTTCTCTTGCTGTTCTAGTAAAAAATGGTACCAAATTGTAGAGGGAAGGATGAATAATCACTTGGCAATTGAAATTTGCATATAAGCCAAGGATTTTGGAAGATTTGGCAAGAATTAAAAGAAAGAGAGAGAGAGAGAGTGAGAGAACAAATGAAGAGTCAACTGAGGATCGAATCCCCTTCTTGGGTATTTATATAAATAAGCGAAAAGACTAAAATGCCTTTAAGAAGTCTTGAAAGTTTCAAAATTACTCGTCGAATTTTGAAACTTTTTGCCCGAAGTATCGATACCTTAAACTTATGTATTGATACCTTCATTAAATTTTAATTCTGGAATTTCCTTCAACAAAATGTATTAATAATTTTAACCTTAAGTATCGACCCATTTGCCATGTAGTCATACCTTTAATGAAGATATCGATCTGGTTCATCTTATAATTATTTTTTAACTCTCTATTTTGAAATGTATCGATACTCCTTTCATTTATATCGATCTAGTGGACTTATAATTTCTTCCCAAGTCCCTGACTTTTAAAGTATCGATATATTTAATTAAGATATCAATCCCTTCATTAGGTATCTACCTACACTTTTAATATATCAATACTTGGTTACATGTATCAATCTCTTCAATCTTATATATCGGCACTTCCTATTCAAATACACATTTTCTCACATAAATTTAAATTCTTTGACTTTTCTTTTTTATTCCTTAAAACTAATTTTGTTTACCTTTAAGAGGCTCTTCCCCTGATTCCCCTCAAGGGCGCTGCACCTTAACCCCGCTCATTAACCGACTAGTGAGACTACCGAATGTGTTAGCATAGGACAATATACAAAAATCCCAATATATATAAATCCAACTTAAATTAATATTTTTATCATACTTAATCTCTTATCATGAGTTGACTTAAACTTAACTAAGCTTCGTAAATGCGTAACTAATCTTTAACAATACATGTGTGAAAAATGAATGTCATGCAATGACTATTCTATCCCTATGTTTAAAAAACAAGGTTTACATCAAAAGTTTTTCATAAAATTTAGTTTCTTGTTCATTAACTTGATCTTTGTACATTACTTTCATTTTAATATTAAGTTCAATTGAATTTATTGGAAGCAAAGAATACAATTCATGAACGAGCTCTTATTATTTGTACTCTTTGCCGCGTAAAAATCAGAGTTGTTAGAACTATTGTAACCTTACCATCGTCTTATGAACTCTCTTATTATCCTCGAAATAAAATCATCAAACAAACTCGTCATCTATATCAAAAACAAAACTCTTGACATTTAATATGAAAAGTTATACACATTGATATGGGTGGGCAAATTCGGTTTGGATCTATTTTGGTTCAAAATCAAAACCAATTTAAAATTGTCAATTTTACCTTAAACTAAATCAATCCAAATCGATAATAGGAGATAAATTGAATCAATTGCCAGTTTGGGTCTAATAACCCCATAACATTAATTTAATTGTAAGGATCCAGTGTCCCATCTTATATTTTAAGTTTTGGTTATGTTCGGGTTCAATTTAATAGTTTAAATTATACCCAAAAAATAAAATAAATAATATTTTTTTAATTTTATTGGCTACAAACTCAAAAAAAAACATTTTCAAAATTTTATGTTAATCAAATTTAAATTAGACATTATTCATGAATTAAAATAATTGTTGATGCAACAAAAATCATTTTGTGGACTTAACGCACTAGCACCAATCTTCTTCTCTTATTTGAATGTCATCTAACCTAAACCACAACAAGAACAAAGGGGATGAAAAGTTGGTGGTCCAACGAAAACTCTCTGATGCTTAAGTTAGAGTTTTGCTTATTGATATTTGAGAGAGAAAAGCAACAAGACAAGAGTTATTTTTTATAGATAGACTATCTATATATTTTTGGGTTGTTTCATCATGAATACCTAATTGTCTTTTATCCTCTTTTTATAGGTGTTGTTTTATAGTAAGTCTCCCAAATTTAGTAGAATTTCATGAAATCTAGAAATAATGATCCTAGTAGTACTTGGATTTCGATAATCACAAAAAATCCACTTTATAAGAATCGACTTTTCAAAATTTATGAAATTTCGAGCCCTTCTTACAGAGTATGTCTACCAGGTTATGGATCTTTATTATGGAATGAAATTAAAAAGAAAATGATTCATTTGTATATACGCAACTGAGACTTCTGTCATGCTGTACCCGAGACCTTCATAAGTGGAGGAGGTTTCGGTGGTATTGATTCCCAAACCCAAGGCCTTTCTATTAAAGCATAGGAGGTATCGACCTCTACCATACTTAAGGTCCTTGTTACCCTTTAGTCGGCATCCCATCAGCTTAGGCTAAACTTAAAATTTGTATTTCTTACCCAAGGGCCCACAACCTATTAGGCTTTACTTAGGCCTCAGACTGCTTTCCCAAAATCAAGCCCCCTTGTTTTACTTAAAAAGTAATTATTTGATAAAAACTAAAAATTACGATTTAAAAAGACGTGCTTGTCTGCAAAACGTAAATGCTCGGCTTAGAATCTGCGAGCCTCTATCCACGTGGCAATCTATACTAGTACATCAAGTCATGTCGTTTCGAGCCCCAAAAGATCTTCTTAACCCTTATGATTGCCGCCTTCTTTGGCATATATGAAGACCACTTTCTAACCTTCCATCCTACTTGTCTTCACCTCATCTCTTAATCTCTTCTTGTATCAAAGGCTAAGGTTTCTTTACTCTCCTAAATACCTTCTTTTTTTCTCTTCCAGTCCCCTCATTTTAAACTACAATTTCTTTCTGATCGTAGGCAAACTTGCCAAAAGTTAGACTTCAAACTTTAACCAAGCATTCTTTCTCTAAGTTTTCCTTCTTCCTCAACCACTAATCGGTAAGTTTCTATTATTCCTTTCAACTCTTTATTTTTGTCATATTTTTGGTATTTTTGGTTGATTGAGGCAAATACTGGAAAGTTTTCTAGGGTTAGAGACTTTAGGTAAATATTTCGCCAATTGTTGATAACTTGGAGCAGCTCTTAATATTTTGTTTTTCTTCCTTGTAAGCAAAGATAAGTTCTATTTTAAGTGATAACGAGTCTGCCTCCAAGGAAGATTAATGATATCATATTGATGACTTAATTATATTTATTTATTTTTTATGATGACTGAGTGTTATTGTAAATGTCAAGATAACATATGATGATAAAATGATCTTAAATATGTTTTTAGAATCAAGAAAATTGTGTATAAATATGCTTATAATCAATCTTTAACAAACATGTGTGAAAGTATCTTAAAAGCTCAACAGGATCGATATGTAAAAGCAAAAAAATCGATACATCAAAATAATGGATTCACTCTCGGATTAAGGAAATAGTGTTTAAAATAATCTTAAATATGTTTTGGGTTCAAAATAGTGTTATTTATTTAGACCCAAAGTTAATTTCATAAAGTTAGGTTATAAGTAAATTTTTGGATTAAAGAAATAGTGTTTGCATTAATTTTGGACTTTAATTGAGACTAAAACGAAAGTTTTTCAAAGTATTGAACTATTTTTAGAATTTTAAAAAGGATAAGGGTCTCAATGATATTTTTCATACCAAAATAAAGTAAAATTGCCCTTTTCCTTTTCCAGTAGCATTCGTCTCTTTCTTTTTCAAAAAAACAAAAGCTTGGTCTCTCTTCCTCTCTCTCAATTTTTAGACAAACAGCTTCAAATTCGGCTTATTTTCTTTTTAATTTTAGTTACTGGTAAGCTTTATAAGCCGTTAAAAGCTTAAATTTTACATTTTCATCATGAATTGGAATTGAAGTTACTATTTATCTAAGAAATTTATGCTTAATATTGCATAAGAAACTTTACAATTGTGTTGAATTAGAATAGAAAATGTAATATTAGGTTAAATTTGTATTGATTGAGATGTTTGTGGGAAGAATAAGGTGATTTACTCTTGGATGAACAATATTTTTAAAAGTGCTAAGTGTTTTTCAATGTACTACAGTATCTTTAATCTGTAAAGTAACTATTTGTACAGTGCATTTAAATTGAATAGTAAATTCAATACGAACAATACTTAACTACAATACTCCGGCATGAACATTATTTTACTATAGTATTTAGATCAAAACCATATTTGTTTACTTAGGCGAAAATGTGTAAATTTAGGGTAGTCAAAAATGTGAATTAAAATAAGTTAATCATGAGAATTCGTTGTTGAATATTAGGTAAATGACGTTAGCTAGTTAAACTTAGTGAAATGCATTAAATTAAGGAATTTTAGATACAAACTCCACGAATATTGCATTTAAAAGTTGATTAATTAAATAGTAAATTACATGATTTATATATTTGTGGTATTAGGCTACGAGAATCCTAGAGAATGGCCAAGTTAGGTGAGAGGATTATTTGTGAGAGTGGTTAACCTCCATTTGTAGTAAGTAAATCATGCATATATTTTTAATACTTTTGAAATAATATGATATCTAAGTATATGTTTAAAAATAATATAAAAATTGAAGATTTTAAATGTTTTATATGCTGATATCAAATTCAAGAAATGATTGTTGAAATTGATGTCAATGTGTGAATGTTTATGAATGAAAATGATTTTATGGCTCTAGTCGTTAATTAATGTTTATTATGACTTGGTCGGATCTTGTGACAAAAGTGAGACTTGCAAGCTGTTTAAAATTTTGTTTAACGTGCTATGCACATTTTTGCTATGTTTGAAATGACTTGGTCGGGTCTCATGGAAAAAGTGAAACTTGTGAGCTGATAATGTTCAGAATCCGGGTCACCGTGGGTGCAAGTAATACTAACTAACTGAGCTATTTTGAAAATGTCTATACTATGAATTAGTTTTTGTGTAATTGAAAAGTTTGAAAATGTATTGATTTGTTTGTATATTTATATTCTATATCGCATCGACATGTGCAAACTTGCATGGTTTACATACTGAGATTATATCTCACTCTTTATTATAAAAATTTTATTTTTCAGAGAATAGTATATAGAAGTGATAAAAGATGAGAGCAAGGTTAGTTAAGTATAGATGAAAATCTTGGTTATATGTGTAATTATAAATTTGAGATTTAGTTATATAAATAACTCTTTGTACGTGTAAAGAATTTAGAAATTGTAAACATTTAAAAATCATGTAATAGTAATATTCTTTGTATGAAATGATGTAGCATTATATAATAATGATTGATTGAATAAGTATGAGAATAGGATATTACAATAGCGGTATCAGAGCTAAGGTTTGAGGTTCTGTAAACTCTAAGTAATTAGATAATGATTTGAGGTTCTCAGATATTATGAATGGCTGAAAATTTGAGTATACAGACATTCAGATTAATAAGGAAACCAAGGTTTAAAATTCAGAAAAATTGATGAGAGAACACAATTATGACAATGAAGGACAGAGAAGAAAGTATTTATACATGTGAAAACAATATCGATGCATGTGCAAAAAGTATCGTTACATGTGAAGAAAGTATCGACACATGTGAAGAAAGGATCGTTACTTTGTAAGCCAGAGAGTTCAAAATTATTTATGAACTCGCCCATGTCAATATCTTAAAGAGAAGGGATTGATACATGAAGGCAAATGTATTGATACTTAGTGTCAATGAAATTTTCAGGATCAGATTTTGATGAATAGATCAATACCGAGGCTTAAAAAAATGTCAATACATTGCAAATCAGAACTCAGGTTGAGATTCTGTAAACTTTGGGTTAGTTAAAAAATAAAAAAATAAATAATAAAATTAAACAAATAATGCTAATCACAAATTTTTAGTTAGTGTAGTTTTAACTTTGGTATATTTGTGATAATTTCAGGGAATTTATTTTGTTCTATTTTGGTTTGAAGTTATGGTAAGGACAAAGTATGATAAATGGGTTAGTATAAATAAAAGTGAAAATAGTATGATTGGTGGAGCTCTCGTAAAGGACTTGAAAATTTGTATATTACTAAGAAGAGAGTGAAACTAGCTAGAACTATTCTCTATTATTTCAATATCAATCCGGGTACTAAGGCGACCGAAGAAGTGAAAAAGAATGCCTTCCTAGGAATGCAGGTGTATGAAATGGGTGTTAATTATACTAAATTAGTAATGAGACATTTGTTTAGAAGATGATATATTACAACACTTATAACGCGAATAGGTGTTGGGTGAAGATATTAAGAGAAACCTTTCCTAGGGAGACTAGTTCAAGTGAGAAAAATAACAATGAAGGATTGAGAAGATTGGATCCTTAATTGAGTAGCATTAGTGAACACTTTGAACCCAAGATTGTTAAAGTTAAAAAATGGCAAAATGGTAAAAAAAAATAATAAATAAATAAAAATTAAATTAAATTAAATTAGAGTTAGAAATTTAGAATTTGGAACTCAAGATTATTAAGGTTATGAAAGTATAGTTTTATTGTGTCCAAGTGTAATTTGATTGCTATTTTATTGAAATTAATGTTAATGCTTGAATCAAGTTAGAAAAGTTTATGAAGTAGCATATATTTTGAAGGCAGAATGATTGTTGCAGAGTTAAAATGGGTGTTCCATCATGTATATTTATAATTCCATTAGGCAATAAGTTTGTTGAAATCATTATTTTCCATTACATGATAATTAAACGGACTAGTATGGTGTGATGTGGAAAAATAAATTCTTTTTGCAAGTATTGTGGGAAATCGCTTCTCAAGATTTGTTATGAAGAGTCGGGGGCATGCTTCAGGTGTAAGAAGTAAAGGCATACAATTAAAGAATGTCCTACTAGAAGAATGGTAGCAAAGATAACACGGGGGAAAGTTAAAATAAAAGACAAAGGGTATAGGGATGAGTTTATGCTCTAACCAAGCAAGATGCATAGGCGTTTAATGAGGTGGCAACATGTATAATAGTTCTCTTTAACTAAAAGGTTAAAGTATTTGATTATGAGGTTACACATTTATTTGTGACTTGTACTTTTGTTCGTTCTTCTAATGAAATATCTTGTGTGTTATTACTCCTATGGGTAAAATATAGTTATAAATTATATTTACAAAGATTGAGAGATTAGTTTTGAAGATAAGAATATTATAGTTGATCTATCGCCATTGGAGATGCATGATTTTGATATTATATTGGAAACAAATTGGTTGGCCGCCTATTATGCAGTAATGAATTGTTTTACTAAAGTAGTAGTGGTTAACATTCCGAGTCAATCATAATTTAATTTTGGTGGAAGATGATTTGTGATAGGTCAAAGGTTGTTCAATGTAATTAAGGCCATAAAGTTACTAAGAAAATGAGTGTGAAGAGTTTCTTAGCTTATGTGATTACTGAAGAGTGAATCAAGATACAATAAAGTATAAACATCCTATCATAAATGGGATAGTAAGAATGACAAGACTGCAAAAGAAGTTGATTGAGGATATTACTCGGAATGGTAGTGCTCTAAGAATTTGTTATTTAATTTGTTTTTTTCGAGGGAACATAATATAATTTCTTTTAAGAATATTGATGCAAATCTTAAGCGAGAAGTGAGATCTTAAAATAAAATATTTTCTTCAGCTAGTAGGAGATACAAATGAAAATAGAATTAGTGAACTAGTTCAACTAAAATGTATAAAATGACTAAGTAAGATGTTTAGGCTTATAATTGGGTCATGAAGGGTATTTCTCATTTCTCAAATATTTTTGTGATTATCTATGATTTATAAAATATTAAGGAAAGATTTAAAATTATTATTTCGAGTTTATGCTAGTATTAAAAAGGAATTTTATTATCTTTGTAAAATGAATTGTCTTGGCTATAATATTAAGTGACTTTTGATATGAGACTATTTATGAGTTTAGTTTATGATAAAATAATAATAAATAAATAATAAAGCCCAAATCTTATTTATTCTTATAAGAAACTATAAGGAATAAAAATCTTGTTTTACGAGATTTAAAGGAATTGATTATCTAGAATTATAATTCATTGATTGAAAATGGAACCTAAACTGTAAATATATGAGGTTAATGTAAGATTTCATTTTATGTTTTTCTATGAGAAGACTTCTAAGGAAATTAAAGAAGTAGTATGAAGAAGAAATTTAAGATCATAGAAGTAATAAAAATTTATTTCTGAATGAAAGCCAAAAGTCTTTAAAAAATATGACAATTTTCTTTAAACTGTGAAATTAATGTTCTTAATTGAATTAGATTTATAAAATTTGAAACAGTTGCTGATATGTTATACATGAAAAGGAATACATAGTTCCCTAAGTTAAGAAATTATATTCATATATTTTATTCAATAAATTTTCAATAATTAAGGAGTACGATTAAGAAATTCTACAAGTATAAGATATGTTTATTTCCATGATATTTGGGAAACAAAGTTCATAGTTGAAAAAATAATAATAAAATAAAGGATAACAAGGACAATTTATGAAGGAAGATTAACGGGGGAATTAATTAAGAGATTTCAGTGGGGAACTTATTTGTATCAAAGGTATATTAATGAGAATATTTTAATATGTGTAATGATATTGAATTTTATATGCAAAGAATTATGATAGTAGACTTGATGTGATTAACGGGTTTGTATCTAAAGGAATATTGATTATATGAACAAGACGATTTGCACAAGAGTTATTCGAGGTGAATAGAAGAGAGATTTTGTTATTGAGCATAACTAGAGTATTATTTTATTAAATTTTTTTTATATTAATGAGGTTATTTTAATGAGATTGAAATGACATGTAAGTTGGTATTGTATTCGCTCAATGTGTTAAAATTTGATTTTGTTTGGTGATTAAGATATTATTGAATATACATGTCCATAACTTAAATTTGGAAAGACTTAAAGCAAGTGATAAGATAGTTAAAATCAATACTATAACACCCACAATTTTGGAAATTTATAACTGTAGCATCTGCAGTATTTAGAAAATATAATGAAATAATTTGATGGTATTTGATTAATTAAAATTTCATGTATTTTGAATTTTTTTGGGTAAATAATTGAATTTTAGACTCCAAATAGTATTATTTGTTTAGGTCCAAAATTAATATTATAAAGTTGAGTTATAAGTGAATTTTGAATTAAGAAAATAGTGTTAGAATTAATTTTAAACTTAATTGTAAAGATTCTGAAATATTAAAGGTTATTTTAGAATTTTTTTAAAAAGGATAAAAATGAAAGTTTTACAAAGTTATAGGCTATTTTTATAATATTAAAAATAACATGGGGCCTAATTGATATTTTACATCGCACAATATAACCCACTTGCATTCTTCTTCCCTATTCCAATAGCCATTCGTCCCCTTCCATTTTCACAAAAATATAACTTTGCTCTCATCTTCTCTCTCAAATCCTGGCCAAATTGCTCCGGATTTGAGAAGTTTCTTTTCAAATTTAAGTTTCCAATAAGCCATTTAATATGTTAAAAACTTAAATTTTAGATTTTAAGCCTAAATTGAAATTATGGTTACTATTTATCCGAATAATTTATCCTTAATTTTACATAGAAAATGTTATATTGTGTTGAATTGGAGT
>JAXCLQ010070931.1:0-11028 GCA_035584115.1 Cedrela odorata
GCCAGTGGACCATGTTATTTACTATATATATAGGGCTGTAACCTTTGAGCAGGCTTATGAGATGTCGTGTAGGTTATTGGTGCCGCAGTGGGGCTGTATAAGGGAGGATAAGCCATGGTAAGCCCACTGTGAGCCGTTGCATGAATGCGTGGTTATGCAAAAACCCTATATATAGTCCTAACGATTTGATAGGGACTTCATGGATTTGATGGATACGATAAGGATAGTCACTTTATCACAAGTGACTACTCGGGCCAACATCAGTGAGACATGCTTGATTTATAAATGCATGTTTTATTTAAATCAAATGATTTTAAAATTCTGATGCAATGGTTTCTATTTTACAAGAATGCATTGCATATGGTTTTTGTACATAATAAGTCCACTGATGGATTTCGACATTATCTTAACCAGAGTAGCAGTCGAGATAATATGGCCAACCCAATTTGACTGGTTTAAGTGAATGCAGGCCATTTATACAT
Source organism: Cedrela odorata (assembly GCA_035584115.1). Taxonomy (NCBI): domain Eukaryota; kingdom Viridiplantae; phylum Streptophyta; class Magnoliopsida; order Sapindales; family Meliaceae; genus Cedrela; species Cedrela odorata. The sequence continues at coordinate 483 of JAXCLQ010070931.1, forward strand.
TATTTTCAGTTATTTGTTGAGCATGAAATGTAAGTAAATATGTATTTAAGCATATGTGAAGAATAAATCCCAATATCATGATTTAGAAATATGTGTGCATGTATGTATAACTATGTATGTATGCGTTTACTCACTGAGTATAGTTGTTTACTCACCCCTCACCATTTCAACTTTTAGGCTAAGAGCGTTAGTCCTCGCTGGACTGGTAGTGGTAGTTGAGTGCACTCGACTCACTAGGTAGGTCTACCTTCCTTGACTCACAGTTATGTATTTGGTCCACTAGATTCGTATTTTCTAGATATGTAAATGTAAGAACCTATTATTTTATTCAACCCTTATGTAATGTTTTGAATTGATAATTTTATTATTTATGCATGTTGTAGATGAATTGATCACGGATCAATTCTTCGATGTTGAGAATTCTATGGATGAGAATTCAAATTACAACTGTTTTCATGTGTTGAGTAAATGATTTGATTGCCTTACAAACTCTTTTGGTATATTCTGGATATAAAGAGTGTATCATGAGGGTCTGTGACAATTGTTACAGGCGGACCCTAAAGTCGGAGCGTGGCACTCTATCCACGCATCCAATCTTTAAACGAAAATTGGTGTTGATTAAAAATTTCGATTGATAAACGGTTTATTTCTATGGAAATAGATTCGATAATGATCGATATGAATCAAATTTGGGTTAAATCTAAGGTTAGATGAGAGAGAATCAAAGCCTAGAACATAGTATATGTATATGAAAATTTCAAATGACATATTTACCCTTACTATTTAATTTCTTTTTATTTTTTTAAGGAAAAAATAGTTATTTCGTTAAATTTCAATTTCAATTTAAACTTGGCAAGATGCGAACCATATCTTCTTCATTCTAGTAGCTTCCTTTGCCATTTCTTTTAATTTTTTTTTCAAATTTCTTCAAATTATTCTATTTTCAACCAATTAAAGTTCCGTTTCTTGCTGCTAATCACACTATACAATATGAGCTACATTCTAGGAATTTTTTTTAAACGATTTGATCGACGATTAAGCTGAGAGGAGAATAGTACTATTATTAATAATTTGGAAATTTTCAAAATTACTCGCAAATCGGACATCTTAGAGTTAAATTGACCCCTTGGTATAATTTCTAGAATCGTTATTATCGTATTTTTGCATTTTACAAAAATTATTGTTCATGACGAAAAGTACTATTCATTATGAAAATTACTGTTTATGACGAAATTACTATTCATCACAGACAATTTTGTTAATTATACTTGTTTAGGCTAGAATTAAACCAATTAGCTGTTGGATCAGGTAAAATTAAATTTTATCGGAAGATATGAATAGTAATAATAGTATTTGTGCTTGATTTAAATTTCAAAATAATGTATTATCGTGCGAAATTTGTTAGTAATGGTGACTTAAGTATAATCGACACCTCGATTATTAATTGTTAGACTCGGATTGTATAAGAAAATAGAATTTAAAGAGGGGAAAAACCTTGTTGTATATCAAGATCGTAGTTAAATTTTAATTATGTACACTTTAATTATTATGTTAACAATTAGTTTAAATGTGCTATAGATAAGCAGAGGGAGCGGCTATCCAGCCCTTAGTGACCGAGTTTCTGTTCCATTTTTTGCGATACTTGTGAGTAAATTTTTACATATTTTTCATTTTTTAAAAATTGTCGTATAAAACTTAATGTTTTACATAATAAGAAATAGTTTATTTATAAATCGATTTACATTCTGTTTTATATAGAAATTGAGACTTTGAGCTATGTATATATTGTTGTGGAGCAGTTGTTGAGATATTGATTTTGAGGTAAGGAGGTGGCCATTATGTTTTATTTATGATTTTTGAATTTCTGACAGTATACTAGCCGGTGTTTCAATTTTTACTTAACCCTAGTCGGGAGACATAAAGGGGGAAGTTTATGTGCTTTGAAAGCACATTGTGATCTGTGTTCTGTAGAGGTACTGGTACATGTGAGAAGTAGGGGGCAAAGGGTGGTATGATATCTGACCTAAAATCTGTACACATCTCTACATATTATTATATTTTCATTTAACTATTTGAAATGATAACTTTAAAAATTATTATAATATACAGTAAAAGTTCTGTTAGTATGATTTTTGTCTGAGATAGATTTTAACTTTGAATATATTTTATGTCGAAATTGAATTTGCTTAAATTTTCATTTCAGTATCTACTCATTGAATTTTTTCCAAAACTCACCTCACCACAGTTTCCAGTGATTATAGGATTTCCTTCTAAATGAGGATTCTAAGAGATATTCACGAAGAGCATTAGATTCTAAATTCTCCATGCAGTCATCTAGGAGTTAATGTTTATGATCTATTTTGTACATTGGGCACGACGCTCAATTATGTATACACATTATGAGTGTCTTCTGTATAATTCTGTGCATATTGATATGTATGTATATACTATTTTATTTTTTAGTATTATGGTTTATGTCTAGAATTGTGTTAATGGGCATAGAGCCCTTAGTATAGGTGTATGAATTCATGCATTTGATTGGTATTTTTCTGCATTACAGGTTTTGTTTAAGGCTTATAGGGGTAGGATATCCCTACTTCTATGTCATCATGACAGCGAATTACCGGTGTGTGATAAAGTGGTATCAGAGCATAGTTTAAGGGTCAGTGACTGTAAGGGTCTGACTTTTACCAGTTCCGAAAAACGTCAAAATCCAACAGTTATTACACATAATAAATGACTGCATTGAAATAGATCAAGCAGAATTCACAATCCATATGAAAACAAGTTTTACAAATAGTGAAATTTGATCTGTTATATATGTGGATATTCTAAAGAACTCTGATGTAAGTGGTTTTTTTAGCACTATTGTGGTTACAGAGGCTAGACGGGTCAGTCCGTTGAACGACACTATAGAGAGGATAATTGCTGATGATCACGGGGTGCATTATACTCCTCCTTTGTAGCCTGTTGAGTCGGATGTGTAAGGACAACCATTTTTTTTCTTCTTGGGGGAGTAATCATCTTAAACAGGATTGCCATAATTCACCGACTAATTTTAATGCTATAGAACCTTCACCATGACGTCATGGATATCTTACATTGCATGGAGGATACTCTTTGTATCAGTATAACGATGACCTTGCTCTCGGACTTTATGATAGTTAGCCATGTATGGAGGGCGAAGGCTTTGATATTCCACTCAATACAATTAGGATCCTCAGTATGAATTACTGTGACAAGGACACGGATGCGACAACAAATTTAGGGCGCGGACCGAATTAGAGAATCCGATCAACAGGGTATCATTTGAATATGTCAAATTTGTCAACTTCTCAGAATTTACCGGCAATTCCACCTTCTAATTCTCATTTAGTAGATGTGATGTCTAGTTCTGATTTCGATACCATAAGTACAGGGAAGATTTTCAATTCAAAGAAACAATTAAGAGATACGTTAGGAATGATGGCGTTAAGGAACCATTTTTAGCTTAAGGTTACCAATTCTCAATCAGACCAGTTTGAGGTGAAATGTGTTGTTAAGGGTTATAAATGGCACATTCGAGCAACTAACACAGATAAAAATGGTGAATATTGGTCTGTTAAACGAATTGAAATATGTCATACTTGTCGAAGCTACTAGCTACAGCAGTGCCATTACCAAGCAAGCAATCGATTTATTGAAGAATATATAATAGACAAGTTTCAAGATCCAAGTAGGATTTACACTCCAAACAACATCCGAGTTGACATACATCTAGAATTTAAAGTGGTTATGTCCTACCACAAAGCATGGTTGGCCATAGAAGAAGCATATGCATTGGCGTGCGGGGATTCATCTGAGTCATTTCAATTACTTCTACATTTTTTCCAAGTTTTGGAACAAAGAAACCTTAGTTCAATAACGCACATACAAACCGACGATGATGACCATTTCATGTACTTTTTCATGCCTCTTGGCCCATCTGTGCTTGGTTTTATTTCATCAATTCGTCCCGTGATTACTATTGATGAGACATTTTTAAAGAGTACATACCAGAGGACGATATTTGTAGCTGTGGCACTTGACGAAAATGACCAGATTTATCCTATTGCATTTAAAGTGGGAGACTTTAAAAATGATGTTTCTTGGGAGTGGTTTCTAATAAAACTATAAACTGCACTTAGACTAGTGACCAATTTGGTGTTTGTGTTAGACTGACATGATAGCATCATTAAAGGTGTATGGACAATATTTTCTGAGTCATACCATGATTTTTGTTCCTATTATATTGAAGGAAACCTCAAATCAAAATACAAGCTGAAAGACCGTAAAAAAGACGTTTTCCTTATGGAATATTATCTTGTTGCAAAGGTATAAGTGTCCAGCGATTTCGAGAAACACATAGACAAATTAAGGTCGATACACCCTGATGCTGTTAACTATTTAGAAAACGAAGTCGGATTTCATAGATGAGCTGGGTGTCATTTTCCAGTCCAACGGAATGACATAATGACTACTAACATTGTAGAGAGCATGAATGCATTGTTGAAGGATGTTCGTACTCTTCCAATTGTCGCCTTGGCGGATTGAATACGGTCAATATTGTAGCGTCAGTTTTACTAAAGGAGGAAAGAATCTGCAAAATATGAATAAGACCGCCTTACTAAAGCGGTAGTAGATAAAATTAAACAAGATGATTACGTATCTATTGTTGTCAAACCGCTGATGGGCCGCGTACCAACAAGTCGACCTCAAATCAATGCAACCCATCTGCAAGAGATGAGGTGTTCAATGCCAGAAGTTGTTCCTGGTGTAAATAAATCGGACATTATCGTTCAACATGTAAAAACCCATTGTATCAAGAATGAACTGAGTGATCTTGTGCTATTTCCTAATAATGTAAACATTTATTAATTTGCATGGAGTCATTATATAATATGATACAATGTACTTGTATTGAATTTCACGATTTAATGATGTAATGTTTGCTTTTAAATTTTGTTCTAATATATTTACGGATTGGTTATACTTGATTACATGATTCAATGATAGCCGTTTATTCTATTTTCCTTAACTCACTAATTTAATTTAATAGCATGTAATACATAATAATAAACTATAACGTACAAAATAATATAAATACAAGATGTCAATGTATGCGTCCCTTAAATAAATCAAATGTCATTTTTATCCTAAAAAATTAACTGTGGGCAGAATTAAAATTCCACTGTCTTCTTAACATAACGTACTATATAAATTTACACATAAAAATCCCACAAGCGGTGCTTGCCTTTCTTTGATAGGGCACGTTCATCAGCCTCACATATGCAAATGGCCAACCTGTGTCATGCTATTCTGACCTAACAGTATACACCGTATATGTACGCATCACGTGCGGTAACAACTCGCATAATGGCTGCAATGCATCAATCATCTTCTAGTTGGAATGACCTAATGGCGTAGAATCATACACAAATGTCACTCGACTGCCGAAGTCAATAGTGCATTCAACCCAATAGTCACCACATACCAAAGCTGGAATGAAAACATAGTCAACAACAGTCCATGATCATCTCACCCCATCTGCATCTCCTTGCATGTGCTCTTCTAAATCCATTCTTGGTGGAAAAATGCCCATCGAAATTGCGTCTGAACGCATTTGCCCCCACGCGTGGCATAATTTGGGCTGTACAATAAATAAGAAATCAAATTCAATGTAAACTTAAAACTTATATGATATTTGCCAATATAACTAAAATTGTCAATGTCAAACATACATATAAATGCGTCGATGTAACGGTCCAGTTCTGTGCCAGTCTGCCAGGGCATGCTTACTATCGGTGCGCGAGCAAATACAAATACTCCTCAATACCATCAACATCACTGAACATGTTTCAATACATGATGTTGGGTCGTCCAACCACTGTAGATACTCAACGTATAACTCATTGGGCCATGGCACCAACAAATTGATACTCAAGTTCGATGGATATTAGGACGACTTATTGGAAGGGTCTCCACGCCTTCTCATATCTGGATCAGTGTACAGACTCTGATTATACAGACCATTCCTTAACGTCCAGCTGAACCGACTCTCCTCGTAGACAGTTGAATGTCTGTGAAGTATCTCTACCTGTGCTTCACCTGAAACCCTAGGTGAATCATCTGCTTGCAACATTAGAAAAAGTCCTGCATAAGAACTAAACACATATACATAGACATGCATAAAGTAATACCGCTGTAATTTAGTCAAAGTCGCAATGCTTGCCTGAACAGGTGAGCCGGTGGGTAACAATTGCGAATGAGTGGGCCCTTGTGCATGAACAGTAAACTCAAATCTTAAAGTGATCGGTACACTCCACCTTGAAAGCCTGTGTATTTGCAGTTAGTGTATCAACCTTTTCTTGAACTCGACTGAAGTTATCAGCCCAATGTTGATTGAATTGCTGAATATCAGCAGTCAATATATCAAAGTGGTCTATCACCCTCCTTATAAAATCATCATAGTCAAATAATCTATGTATGTCCGAAGTGTAAAACTGTGCCGATAGGGCGAGCGATGGTGGTGCTGGAGAATAATGCATCACTGAGGTGGGTAAGTGATGTATCGGGAGAGTGGGTGAAAGTAGCGCTGGGTCATCAAGCTCGTAGGATGAATAATCCGCATCTGGTGCGGTAGAATAATGAACCGGTGGAGCAGGTGAAAATGGCTACAAAAGGGGAGAATAAAACATGGGCACCGCGTCTGTGTAATACAGAGGCAGTGGCGATACCGATGGGTAATCCGTCTATGAATACAGAATTGACATCGAAGGGGCAGCCTGCTTCAGTTTATGGTATGTATGTTAAAGACCAACGTAATCTACTAAATTGTGAAACAACATATCGGGGTATTTCAGTACATGAACTTGGGGTGCGGTGGTACCGGTAGTGTGATGTTTGGAGATAAGTTTGGGCCTGGTAGTTGTAGTCCTAACACATAAAATACCCTAGTACTGCCCTGTGGGTCGTCGGTATACAGCAACTCTAAGATGACCGGCGACCCACAGGGCAATATGGAGTACACGATGGGGCTCAAACTCTAGCGTAGGGAGTACATGAAAGGGTTGAAAACACACGGCAAAATTTATGTTAGTTGTTTGTCATTCAGTACGAACTACAAAATGTTGGTATGAAAATTTTACCTCCTATTCAGAGAATAAATGTTTATGTACGGACTGCAGATTGAGACCGCACTTCATTGTTCGCCAACGCAAGATCCGTGGGATCTCAATACTCACTTTTTAAACCAAATTATTTTACAAGCTAAACACAGACTCATATATCCATACCTACATTGTAATGAATGGCAAACAATGTTAAAAACAACAGATATACGTGTGAATTGACAAATAATTATAACTATATATGATAATTACCTGAAATGCAATACTTATCCCAACAAGATTATACTTCCCTTTAAAACTTTGCCCTTCCTTGGCTAACCTTGGCGCATCTTTATTGTACCTAATGTATTGACTGGTGATGGTATGATGCAATGACAGTAATGTTTATTAGAATGCAATTGATTCCCATGGATACTGATTAAATGTTTCAAGATCCTCTGTCATACGCAACAACCATAAATTAGTCCGACTGCTGCCCCCTTACCAAACAGGAACTACTCAAACATGTAAAATTCTAGGACGGATATTGTATCAAAATAAAGCTCTTCGTACACCGTCACAATGTTATCCAAACTGATAGGCCTATCGATACCGACAAAATACTGTCTATACAATCGTTTATCCTCAGGAAGCCCCACAGTAGGATAACCTCCACAACATAAGCCAGTAATCAACCCGAATTTAGTCCATGAAAAACAAATTATATATTCCCCCACGTGAAACCACATAGCGTTGCTGCCCTCCACATTGACTTTATGCAACAACATATAATGTAGAAGAATTTGTGAATAGTGTAAGCCTTCGAGGGACAAGAAGTGTCCAAAACAAGACTGTTTGAATATATCAAGCTGCACCGTTGTTAATTTTTGCTTAATATGATATATCACCTTAAATCGAGATAAATAGGTTCCCTTGCCATGGAAACGGTCAGATATTGGAATCTTATGCTGTAGCTGGTCTATCATTTCTACCTGAATAAATTCACCAACAAGGAGTTAATGAGTTAATTTTAAATACAATTACAACTTCATAACTTTGTATACACATAAATGGAGTTTATATAATTTTTTTAAAAAAACCTTCTACTAAAAATGCAATAAAAAAAACAGTTAATTCATCTATTAAATACATATATATAATCTTACATATACTTAATTTGTCACACACCAGTAAATCGGTGTTGTGATAGCATAGAGGTATGGATATCCCACCCCTATAGGCCTTAAATAATTCTGAACATGTAACCTAATAATGTAGATAAATACAATCATATGCATGATTTCATAAATATATGCTGAAGGCTCTATGCCCATCAACACCATGCCAAACATATACCACGATACTTATATACAGAATAATATATGCATAGGAATGTACAAAAAACACCTATAATGTGTATACATAATTAAGTGTTGTACTCAATTTACAATATAAACAAAAACATGAAACCCTAGGTGACTGTATGGAGAATCTGGAATCTCAATACTCTTCATGAATATCTCTTAGAATCCTCACAAAGAAGGAAATCCTACAATCACTGGAAATTGTGGTGGGGTGAATTTTGGGGAAAACTCAGTGAGTGGATACTGAAATGAAAATTTTAAATAAATTCAGTTTTGACATAAAATATGTTTAAAATTAAGATCAATTTAAGACAGAAATCATACTAACAAGATATCCACTGCATATTATAAGAATTTCTAGAATTATCATTTCAAATAATTAAATGAAAACAGAATAATATGTAGGGATGTGTACAGATTTCGGGTTAGTTATCAGACTGCCCTTCTCTCCCTACTTCTCACATGTACCGGTACCTTCACAGAACACAAATCAGAATGTGCTTTCAAAGCACATAAACTCCCCTCCTTATGTCACCTGGCTAGATTAAATAAAAATTGAATAACGGCTAAGATATTATTAAAAATACAAAAATCAGAAATAAAACACAATTCAAAACACAATGGCCGCCTTTTGGCCTCAAAATCAATATCTCAATAACTCCTCCACAACGATATATTTAAAGCTCAAATTAAATTTCATTTTCTATATGAGTGAATGTAAATCAATTTATAAATAAATTATTTCTTATTTCATAAAACATAAGGTTTTATAAAACAGTTTTAAAGAAATAAAAAGCATGCAAAAATCCACTCACAAATGTCGCTAAAAATAGAACAAAAATCGAATCATTATGGGTTGGATGGCCGCTCCCTCGGCGTATCTGTAACATATTTATACTAATTATTAACGTAATAATTGAAGTACACATACTTAAAATTTAATTACAACATTGATGTACAACAAGTTTTTCCACTATTTTTGAATTTTATTATTTTTATAATCCGAAATCTCACGATTAATAATTGAGGTGTCGATTATATTTAATTTATTATTATTAATCAATTTCTCATGATAACATATTTTTTTGAAATCTAAATCAAGTGCAACGCTATTATCATTATTCATATCTTTCGATAAAGTTTAATTCCTCCTAATCCAATAGGTAATTGGTTTAATTTTAGCCTAAACAAGTATAATCGATAAAATAGTCCATGATGAACAGTAATTCTGTCGTGAACAATAATTTCTGTCATAAATAATAATTTTTGTAAAATGTAAAAATACGATAACAAGGATGTTAGGAATCATATCGATAATTAACCCTTAAACATCCGATTTGCGAATAATTTTAAAAATTCTTAAATTGTAAATAGTAGCACTATTCTCCTTCCATCTTAATCATCGACCAAATCGCTCAAACGAAATTCTTAGAGTGGAGCCTGTGTTGTGTACGTGTGAATAACAGTAAGAAATGGAACTTTAATCAATTAAAAATTGAATAATTTGAAGAAATTTAAAAAAAATTAAAAATAACAAAGTAAAAGGAAGCCACTGGAATGAAGAAGAAGCTCCTGGTTCGCAAGGCTTAAATTGAAATCAAAATTTAATAAAATAACTATTTTGTCGCTGAAAAAAATAAGAAGAAATTAAATAATAAGGGTAAATATGTCATTTGTAGTTTTTATATACACATACTATGTTTTAGGCTTTGATTCTCTCTCATCCGACCTCATATTTGACTCAAATTTGATTTATATCAATTCTTATCGAGTTCTCTTTCAGTAAAAATAAATCGTTTATCAATCAAATTTATCAATCAACGCCAATTTTCATTTGAAGGTCGGGTGCGCAGATAAAGTTTTAAAGAAAAATTTTCTAAATTTAGCAAATTGTTACCAAATCACTCCCAATAGCTAATTAAACCTTAATACAGTGTTATTTACTAAGTTTTCAATACCACGATATAATTTATAAAATAACAAAATTACCCCTAATGTGTAAAATAATTTTGGAGTATTACATAATTTTTATCTAAATTTATATATATATATATA
>JAXCLQ010070932.1:0-13268 GCA_035584115.1 Cedrela odorata
TGCGCCCGAAAATCCATTTCGTGAGTCGCACTTCCGCTGCACTCAAAAACAGAGCATGTTGCGTTCCCTGTTCTGTTTAAAAATCTTCACAAAGCTTACCAAACTCTCTCTCTCTTTAGCCTTTCTCTTCCTATCTCTTCTGGTTTTTGCCATGGTTCACAACCAAAACGCTGCACTAATCTTTGCTTTACCAAGCTCTTGTTAGTTGAGGATGAGGAAGAGGCTTTGGTTTCAAAAACCACAGAAAGGAAAAGCAAAAGAAAATAGAGATAGAAAAGAAAACTATTTTTCTTCTTTGCTTACTTGTATTCACTATGTATATTTTCATATATATATATATATATATATATTAACAAGCTTAACACTTAAGTTTTCTTTCCATAGACTCCTTATACACAAATCAGCTGACTCATATTTGCAAAATATCATAATTCAATTAAGGCAACAATGAGTCATTGCTAATTTAGGTCGGCAGAATGCATATCTATGATTATATGCGTGCATTCCTTTAATACATATATATACATACATTAATGCAGTAATACATTATTAATACATTAATTTATTATAATATCATAAATATAATATATATATATATATATATATTAATCAAATTAACATATATATATATATCAAAAAGAGAGAGAAAAAGATACATGTATGTATACATTTATATACACATATATTAATAAATATCTTACATATATATACATATATATCAATAATATATTAATAATTATATTTTATAATTACTTTAATCATATTAAAATATAATAATAATATATTAATATTATTACGTCCGCAAATCATATTTACGGTATTCCAAAATTAAACCGAAATATTTTTCACGCATACGCGTACTAGCGCGTTAAAGATGAAAAATATATTCTTTACGATAAAGAATTAAATTTCTACCCGATCAATATATGTACAATATCATTAATTAGTTATCACCATCATGATCTCACTAGTGGTACACTAGTAAGATCATGGCCGTGACACCTCAGGTCAAAGGACTAGTGGTACACTAGTACGGTTTTGTGACGTATTATTGACTGTGGATAATCACCCATGTGAGTGGTCATGTTTGGTCACGTTCAGTAACACGCATTCCAATGTACTACTCATGTTTATGCTCTTGTGACATGAGACTCGTCACCCAACTATTAGCATCAAATACTAATCCTTTGCGGCATCAAACATGCCAGTCATGCAATGTCATATTCTCGTATGACAACACCTCAACTGGGAACTAATTCGGATGTATTTAAATTAAATTTTGTGCTCATATCATCCCTAAACTATATGACATGATTGGTTCTAGGGCATATCTCCAACAAACTCCCACTTACACTAGAGCCAATCACCATGGTATCCAATACCCAAAATCTCCAGGTGGTGATCCAATTGCTGTTGTGTCATCAGCTTAGTCAGCGAATCCGCCAAGTTATCCGCGGATAGCGTTTTCTGCACAGAGATCTGTTTACCTGATATAAACTCTCTAATCAAGTGGTATTTGCTCTGAATATGTTTAGACTTCTGGTGAGACCTCGGTTCCTTAGCCTGAGCTATAGCTCCATTATTGTCACAGTACAAAGCTACTGGGTCAATTATGGAAGGAACGACTCCAAGTTCTGTAATAAACTTACAGATCCAGACATCCACTTTCGCAGCTTCAGAAGTAATGACATACTCAGCTTCTGTAGTGGAGTCAGCTGTGGTAGTCTATTTGAAACTCTTCCAACACACAGCACCTCTATTACATATAAAGACAAATGCAGATATAGACTTTCTATCATCTACATCTAATTGGAAATCAGAATCTGTGTAACCCTCAAGTTTTAACTCATTACCTCCTCTATAAGTCAAAACCAAGTCTTTAGTTCTTCTCAAGTACTTTAAAACTCATTTGACCGCAGTCCAATGTTTTTCTCTTAGATTAGCCTGATATCGACTCGTAATACTCACAGAATACGCTATATCAGGTTTAGTACATAACATAGTGTATATAAGACTACCTATTGCTGAAGCATAAGGAATCTTCTGCATATGCATGCTCTCAGCCTCAATCTTAGGTTCTATTTCTGGAGAAAGATGAACACCATGACTGTAAGGTAAAAACCCTTTTTTAGAATCATCCATACTGAACCTCTTCAGTACTCTATCTATGTACAAACTATGGGAAAGACCTATTATTTGCTTTGCTCTATCTCTATTGATCCAATTTTCCAAAATGAAGGTTGCTTCTCCCAGATTTTTCATAGAGAAAACATTAGATAACCACAATTTAACATCAGATAACATGCCCTCATCGTTTCCTATGAGTAGTAAGTCATTTACATACAATAAAAGGAATATGATGGCATTATTATTTTCTTTTCTGTAAACACATGGTTCATCAATATTCTTAATGAAGTCAAATGATTTGACTGCATTATCGAATCGTATGTTCCAACTTCTAGAAGCTTGCTTCAATCCATAAATAGATCTATGCAACTTACATACCTTATGACTATCATTAAATGCAACAAACCCAACTGGTTGTTGCATGTATATGGTCTCCTCAATAAAACCATTAAGGAAGGCTATCTTCACATCTATTTACCATATCTCATAGTCATAATAAGTTGCAATAGCAAGTAATATCCAAATAGACTTAAGCATGGCCATAGGCGAAAAGGTTTCATCGAAATCAATACCTTATTTTTTATTATAACCCTTTGCCACTAGCCTAGCTTTAAAAGTCTCTACTTTTCCATCTTTGCCTAATTTTTGTTTGTAAACCCATTTACAACCGATAGGAACAATTCCTTCTGGTGGATCAACAATTGACCACACCTAATTAGCATCATAGATTCCATCTCGAATTTCATGGCCTCAAGCCATCTTCCAGAATCGACATCTAATATCGCTTCTTCATAGGTTTTAGGATCTTCCCTCTTTATATCTTCTCCTATCATAAATGATTCAAAATCATTTTCTGAAAGAAAATAATATCTTTGAGGAGGGCGTGATATCCTAGTAGATCTACGAAGAGTTTGGTCTACAAAAGACTGAGGATCGGATCGAACTGGTTCATCAACATGAATAGGTTCATCTGCATCAACAGGCTCATCTATCTGAGGTTGATCATCATTAAGCTTTCCAAACTCTTTTGAAAGCTCAATCTTTCTACCTAGACCATCATCCTCAATGAACTCATTCTTGAGGAACTTAGGATGTCTACTGATCAAAATTTTTCGATCAGCATGAAAGTAGAAATAATATCTTAAACTATCTTTAAGATATCTAATGAATCGACCTCTCTCAGATTTAGCAACCAGCTTCCCAATGTTAACTACTTTAACATAAGCTGGACATCCCCAAGGCTTCATATAATTGAAGCTTGGAATCTTTCCATACCATATCTCATACGGGGTCATGGGAACTGCTTTCGATGGAGTTTGGTTCAAGATGTATATTGCGGTATAAAGAGTATATCCCCAAAGATATATAGGTAAATCTGTGAAGCTCATCATGGATCGTACCATATCTAATAACGTACGATTTCTCCTTTCTGATACACCATTATGCTGTGGTATATAAGGAGGTATAAGCTAAGAAAATATTCCATTATTTTTAAGAAATTCTAGAAATTCAGTACTTAAGTATTCACTTCCACGATCAGATCAATTAGTCTTAATACTCTTTCCTGTTTGTTTATCTGCTTTAGCTCTAAACTCTTTAAACTTTTCAAATGATTCAGATTTGTACTTTAATAAGTATGCATAACCATACTGTGAGTGATCATAGTAAAGGTTATGAAGTATGAGAAACTACCTCTGTCCATTTCACTAAATGGACCACATATATCAGTATGTATCAATTCAAGAACTTCACTGGCACTTTCCCCTTGTTTAACAAAGGGCGATTTGGTTATTTTACCTTGAAGACATGATTCATAAGTTGGGTAGGGTTCAGAACCCAATGGACTTATCAGTCCATCTCTACCCATCTTCACGATCCTTTTATCTCCAATATGACTTAATTTATGATGCCATATAAGTTTTGAATTAAGTTCATTTCTAGATCGTTTCTTTTTAATAGTATTAGTCATGTTAATTTCATTAGTCTCAAGAACATATAAACTATTTACATTCAAACCACTGCCAATCAATTTATTTCTCAAATAAATACAACATTTACACCCATCAAACATAAAAAAGTAACCCTATTTACACATTTAATGGACAGACAAAATCTTTCTATTAGCAGTATCAAAATACATAGTTTTGTACAATACAAAAACATGATCCGAAGGCAGAACAATTCTGTAAGGCCTTGATCAAGTGGCAGTAACTGTTGCTCCATTTGCCATCTTCAGTGTCACTACACTCTTCTCTAGCAACTGCTTACTATGAAGGTCCTGTAACGACATACAAATATGAGAAGTGGTAACTGAATCAATTATCCAACTATTTAAATATGAATTAACATTTAATTCAGTTTCTATAACATGACAAGAAAGCGTACCTTGCGCCTTCCTCTGTCTTAGGCTCTCCAAATAAAGAGGATAGTTCCTCTTCCAATACCCCAACTTCTTACAATAATGACACTCATCATTGGCTTGACTACCGGCAACTCATTTGCCCTTGTACTTCTTTTTTTTCTTGGAGAATCCTCCTTTGGGTCTAACCATGGAGGTCTTCTTGCCCTTTTTCTTCGAAGTCTTACCATAAGATACCGCGGCAAGAATAGTCTCATTCTCCTTACCCTTTGAGACTCTCTTATGATAGAAAATGATTTCATTTATAAGTTCAGGAAGAGTATGCTCCAGTTTGTTCATATGATAATTGGTAACAAACTGGTCAAAGCTAGACGGGAGAGACTAAAGGATCAAATCCGTCTGCAATTCAAAGTCCAAAGAAAACCCCAAAGAGGCCAACTGACCTATGAGGTTAATCATCTTCATAAGATGAGACTTCGGAGGCACTCACAGACTAAGCCTCATACCAAACAAAGCAGTGGATAACTCACACCACTTATAACTAGAACTCTCCCCAAACAAATCCAGTAAAGAGCTATAGATCACTGAGGCATCCTCTATGCTCTCATGCTGAGTCTGCAAGTCATCACTCATAGATGCCAGCATATATGATCTTACCTTGAGATCATCATCCCTCTATCTCTGGAAGGTGTCTCTCTCCTCTAGTGTAGTTTCCTCTGGAAGGGATAAAGGCATAGGTGCTTAAAGAACATAGCTAACTCTTTTAGAATCTAAAACAATTTTGAGATTTAGATACCAAACCTTAAAATTAGATCCGGTAAGTCTATAGGTATCAAGAATTTTGAGAAGAGAGTTACTCATTGTTCCACTAGAATAGAGATCTGTAGAAAACGAAAAATACATCAGAATGTATTACAGTGTGTATCATACTATTCAATTATGGACTTTAAACTAAATAGTTCTCCCACTACTTCAATTATATCTCATACTCCCTTAATGAGAAAACTGTAACCATTTACAGGTTTTCGTGAGTGATCATATTCTCATCAAACTCACAAGACCTCACCTAACAAATATTGGTCAAGCAAGCCCAATAAGTCAGAAACTCATTTCTATTTGTAACTTTTTACAAGACATGATCAATCTACCTCTAGGAGAAGACACCTCACTTAACAGATATGGGCACTTCATCCTAGTTAGGCCAGACCCAATGCCTTTTCTTGAATAGGAGTGGAAATCAAACCCCTCACCTAACAGATATTGGAAGCTAAAGACCCCCTAATCAAGAAACAGGTTAAATAGACTACGACACCTCGTGAGGACCCTCACCTAACAGATATTGGGTTGCTTTATCTAAGATGTCTATAACCTATTCAACTGCATTGGAAGGATTAAAACTAATATTTTTAAAAAGGAGATTTTAATTTTAGGTCTTATTTAATGTATACATTAATATGTATATATTTTATATTATTCAGTAATGGAATTTAAAATATATATCATCCAATAATATTAATTTCAAATTCACCATATTACTAGTTGAATAAAATAAATAAATTAACAATAATTTATTTGAGAGATTTTTAATTGATAAAATATCAATTTGTTGATTTTATTTTCATATCGATACTCCTACTAAAATTCTACTAATTCTATGTTGAATTAAAATTTAATTAGAATTATTATTCATTTTAATTTTAATTTGGAGTATTTAATTTTCTATTTAATCGAAACAATTTTAAGTCCGAAAATTTAATTTCAATAAATCAAAATTTTCGGTAATAGAAAATACACTATTTAAAATAGTGCTTGTACAAGTTGTGGCATCGAAAATATCTTGATATTTCGTGATTAAATGTAAATGGAGAAAAACTAAAAAAAAAATTTTTTTTACTCTTTTTATTTTAAACATTAGAGGAACAGTAACAACAAAAATGTCGTTACTGTTTCTACATTTTTTTTGTTTTCCCGTCTTTCTTATTTAACAGAAACTTGATTTTGCTGAAAATGTCGGCGCTTCATTTTAGTTTGTTAACGCCAATTACATGCAAATAACCATGCTCAAAACCAACTCATTGACATACTGAGCATCATATAGGTTCATGCATCATTTATCATCACTTCTTCAAACAGAAAAGACTGACGTCTCTTTACATCAAGCCGAAAATATCGACCTCAATTGCATGCAGATAATCACACTCAAAACAACTCAGATTGACACCTTAAGCATCATTTATCATTTTCGTGCAACAAATGTTTATACGTTTTTTAAAACAAATGACTCACAGTATATCAAAATGATGCTCTGTTTCTTTGCCCGAAATGCAGTGTTCCATAACACTTCAATGCAAACTCCATTCATCATCCAAAACCAGAACAAATATACATATGAACTAATATCAACATCCCAAATACTGAAACCAAAACACACATGCATGCAGATATCAATGTGGCTCTGATACTACTTGAACGGGATAGTGACTGCAAACATGCTTTGTTTCCATGTGCGGCAGAAGTGCGATGCACGAAATGAAATTTCGAGCACACAACCACTGCTGAGGAGCCAAGGTTATCATGATAAACCTATAGAACAGACTCCATAACGATTTATACATGCATACATGCATGTTACAATCTTCAAGCATACTCTGTTTCATAAACAAAAATAAAGAAAAAAACAAACATTTGTCCTAGCAATCTGAACCAGCAACAACCTTGCTTCCTTGGGTATCCACACATGTCAATATTGAGGATGCTAGTTTCGGCTTAATTGGGATCTTTGAGCTTCAATTAAAGCTTCACAAAGCTTACCAAGCTTTATTTCTCTCTAGCCTTTCTCTTCCTCTCTCTTCTGGTTTCTACCTTGGTTCACAACCAAAATGCTGCACCAATCTTTGCTTCACCAAGCTCTTGTTAGTTGAAGAAGAGGAAGAGGCTTTGGTTTCAAAAACCACAGAAAGGAAAAACGAAAGAAAACAGAGAAAGAAAAAGAAAATTGTTTTTCTTCTTTGCTTACTCGTATTCTATGTGTATATTTTCATATATATATATATATGTGTGTGTGTGTGTGTATTAACAAGCTTAACACTTAAGCTTTCTTTCCACTGACTCCATATACACAAATCAGCCGACTCACATTTACAAAATATCATAACTTAATTAATACAACAATGAGTCATTGCTAATTTAGGTCGGCAGAATGCATATCTATAATCATACGCATGTATTCCTTTAATACATATATATACATACATTAATGCAGTAATACATTATTAATACATTAATATATTATAACATCATAAATATAATATATATATATATATATATATCAATCAAATTAACATATATATATATATATCAAAAAGAGAGAGAGAAAGATACATGTATGTTTACATTTATATACACATATATTAATAAATATCTTACAAAGGACTAGTGGTACACTAGTACGGCTATGTGACGTATCATTGACTGTGGATAATCATCCATGTGATTCGTCACGTTCAGTAACACGCATTCCAACTTACTTCTCATGTTTATGCTCTTGTGACATGAGACTTGTCACCCAACTATTAGCATCAAATACTAATCCTTGGTAGCATCAAACATGCTAGTCATGCAATGTCATATTCCCGTATGACAACACCTCAACCAAGAACTAATTTGGATGTATTTAAATCATATTCTGTACTCATATCTATAATTCCTTGTAGATAGAATCATGACATCATAATACATCACAGGATCTCATTTTGCATTTTATATGCAATATCTATATATATATATATATATACAACTGTATATGCAAAATAATATAGATGTCATTTTATTAATCATAAACTAATTTAGAATAATTTACAAAGTTATATATACATAAGGATGATATCCTTAAACCATATGACACGATTGGTTCTGGAGCATATTTCCAATAATAATTAATTATGCAACCGTAATCCTTCACAAATTCTAACCATCTCCTTTACCTCAAATTCAACTCTTTCTGAGTAAACAAATACTTCAAGTTTTTATAGTCAGTAAAAATTTGGCATGTTTTCCCATACAAATAATGCCTCCAAATTTTCAAAGCAAAAACCACTGTTGCTAATTCTAAATCATGAGTAGGGTAGTTTTGCTCATGATCCTTAAGTTGCCTAGAAGCATAAGCTACAACCTTCCCATGTTGCATCAATACACAACCTAGACCTTTCCTCGAGGCATCACTATATACCATATATTCCCCACTACTAGATGGAATTGTTGGAATCGGTGCTATCACTAAACGATTTTTAAGCTCTTGAAAACTTCTTTCACATTCCTCACCCCACACAAATTTTGTATCCTTCCGAGTTAACTTTGTTAAGGGTGCCGCCAACCTAGCGAAACTTTCCACAAACCTTCAGTAACATCTCTCTAAACCCAAAAAGCTCCTTACTTCCGTGATCGTTGAAGGTCGCTGCCAATTAACTATTGCTTCCACTTTAGCCAGATTAATAGATATCCCATCCTTGTTCACTATATGCCCAAAAACACCACTTGTTTCTGCCAAAATTCACATTTCTTAAACTTAGCATACAACTTCTTTTCCCTAAGGGTTGAAGCACTATCCTCAAGTGTTCCTTATGGTCATCATTACTCTTCGAATACACCATTATATGATCAATAAATTCAATTACAAATTGATCCAAGTATGGCTGAAACACCCTATTCATTAAATCCATAAATACGGTTGGGGCATTTGTTAACCCAAAAGGCATCACCAAAAATTCATAATGCTCATACCGAGTACGAAAAGCAGTCTTTGAAACATCCTCATTCTTAACTTCAATATGATAATATCTTGACCTCAAATCAATTTTGGAAAATACACTCGCTCCTTGCAATTGGTTAAACAAATCATCAATCCGAGGCAAAGATACTTATTTTTTATCGTAGCTTGATTCAATCTCCTATAATCAATACACAATCTTAGAGTGCCATCTTTCTTCTCAACAAACAATACCGGAGCACCCTAAGGTGAAATGCTAGAGCCTACAAAACCCTTATCTAACAATTCCTGCAGTTGACTCTTTAATTCCTTTAATTCCACAAGTGTCATTCTATATGGTGCTATTGAAATGGGCAATGTACCCGGTGCTAACTCAATACTAAACTCAATCTCCCTTTCAGGAGGTAACCTGGACAAATCTTCTGGAAACACATCCTGGAATTTTGAGACTATAAGAATATCCTCCACATACACCTCAGTCTCAACCCCCTTAATCACATAAGATAAGAAACCTTCACACCCTTTTTCTAATAACTTAGTGGTCCTAATTGCACTTATCATCCTTTGACTCACCACTAACCTCCTTCCCTCAAATCTAAATTCCGATTGACTTGGAATATTAAACATCACTTCTTAGTAAAACAGTTTACTACTATATAATAAGCAGCTAGCCAATCCATTCCTAAAATAATATCAAAATCACATATTTCAAGAGAAAATAAATCTACAATAAATTCCTTCTCTCCCATACTAATTTTATAGGCTTTGTAAACCTGTTGTATCATCACACTGTCACCCATAGGTATGGCTACAAACATCACATACTTCAAAGATTAATGAGGTTTATCAGACAAACAACCAAATACACATGACACAAAAGAATAGATAGCACTAGGATTAAACAGTATTTTAGCTTCCTTATTAAAAAGAGTCAATGTACCTGTTGCCACTTCATTCAATGCTTGTGCATCCTGCTTGGTAGAGCATACACACGTCTTGGTATCTTCAGCTTCTTGTTCTGGTTTTTAACTCTACCATCTTTCCTGTCCACCTGCCTATTTGGATAGTCTTTGATTATATGCCCTTGCTTTCCACAACCAAAGCAAGCTCCTGTCACTCGATGGCAAATTCCAAGATAGAACTTTCCACAATATTTACAAGGAGCATACATCTTTTACATTGCTTGTCTATTACTACCTATATCTTTTGGATTTACTCCTCTCTGTATAGGTTTACCTCCACTACCTGTTGAAATGGAGGCCATAATGCTTTGCTACTATTTTCCCTTTGCCTCACTTCTCCTCTCTTCCTGATGAACTGTTCTTGAGCTTTTTGTGACTTTGCCAAATCCGTTTCTGCAATAATCGCTGAGTCTATCGAATCTGCATGCATGTTCAGTTTTAGGATGTATAACTGAGACTTGATTGCTGGATGCAACCCTTCTAGAAAACGCCTATATTTGCTTTACTCATCTGCTACTAGGGCTATAGCAAGTCGAGACAAAGCTGTAAATGCTGCCTCATATTCCATCACTGATTTATCCCCTGCACCAATTTTGGGAAGTCTGCCTCTATATTATCTCGGACACGTTGTGGAAATTAATTCTCCAAGAAAGCTTCCTCAAATAACTCTCACGTAATTGGTCTCCCTTCCAATTGAGTTCTCAGCAGTCTAGCTTTGGACTCTCACCAGTGGTCTTCTTCTCCTTGTAATACAAATGAAGTAAAGACCACTTTCTGCTCTTTGCTACACCCAGGAGCTGTAAATATTTTCTCCATTTGCTTAATCCATGCTTCCCCCACATTGGATTTACGCTCCCTCTAAATATCGATGGATCTAACTTCTTAAATTGCTCCAAAGTTACTACCCTATTACTATGCTCATCGCCATGAAGTCGGTTCCCACTCCCTTCACTTCTTATGGCACCATTGCTTCGAGCAATACCTTCAATTAATTTATTTTGCTGTTCCATCATCCTTATCATCAAGTTAATGACAGGATTCTCATCTCCAGCCTCCCTTGTAGGCTCCCCCGCTTTATTAACATTTCGAGGGGCCCTTGAACTAAATGCATTAGCTTTAGCTTTTTCTCTACGAGACATTCTCCTCTGTTGCAATAACTATGTTAGATATATATAAGTCATTAATATTTAAGGGATACAATAATACATTAATCCACACCTTACTAAGGAATAAATATAAAATAATTCAACAATTCCTCAATACCAAAATTATAATCCAATAATTCCTCAATGCAAAGTTATAATACAATATCATGTCATATATTATATCCAAGATCTAACAATATCATTCTTACATTAACTATAGAAATTTCACAATTCTTTTTACAAGGGTAACTACATATATACAACAAAAAGGATAATCCACATAACTAAAGTAAGATCACAACTACAAAAAGATTAAAGTATACATACACAAATCTACTTATGAAACATCCTAGCTGGGTTAGGCCCAACACTCTACCAATCATTTAAATCCCTCATTTTCTTAGGCAGTATATACGCCAGACCACAATTTATTTTGATTCACTCCCTTGCCATACACTCTTAAGCCCTTAAGTGCATTATTCTTAACTTCCTCAGAAACTCCTAGACCCGGATCAGTGTCCGAAAACCATATGTTTACACTCCCCTCACTATGATACCTTAAATATGAGGTGCTCACTCTATCTCAATTCCTATTCGCCCAAAGTCTCCTCAAATCTTTCACGAGAACACCTCCTAAAGAACATTGCTCTCTTCTGTCAACACATGTCCATATGTCATACTTAGTCCTAGCCATCTACATCCAAAATAAAACATAGTTAGATCCTACAAAATATTTGCAATTATACTCAATTAAACAATAATTGTTAAATTTTTATTATTATATTACTATTGCATGTATATATATTTTTTCTACACTTTCTAATCAATCTAAAATCTACAGAATCCTAACCTAAGCACTAATACCACTAAATGTCACACCTGTTTCATATTAACTACAAATATATACTTATGTTTACTATATACAATGCTATTCTTTTATCATACAAATCTTAAACATTTATACTTAATAATTTGTTTTTATACATACAAATATATATACAAGGTTACATATATTACAACTCCTTGACATACAACTAACTTAGTAACTATACAGCCAAACATAAGTATATACATATTGCTTAGCTAACCTACAATTGCATATATCCAGAAAAAACTTCACATACGCTTAATACCCTTGCTTGCGTACTTGGTCACCTCTATGTGCTACTGTCTGAAAATAAAATTTTCAATAAAAGGGTGAGAGAAAATCTTAGTAAGTAAATCATGCAGGTTTTATATATCAATGCAGTACAAAAGGTAAATGTTTTAAACAATCGCAACATAACACAATATGACAGTATAAATAACCAAAGCATTTTCAAACTTTTCCAATCACATATATTTTATTCATAACATAAACACTATCAAAACGGCTTAGTCAGTTAGTGTCACCTGCACCCACGGTGATCCAAATTCAGAACATGATCACATGTTCCGCATACAGCGGTCATTCAAATTTTTATATAACAGAAGTGCGCACGATGTGCTAAATAAAATTCTTACTAGCCTGCAAGTCTCACTTTTAACACGAGATCTGACTAGGTTAGAATAACAGACTAACAACTAATCCATAAAAAATTATTTTATACAAATTTTCACACATCGACAACATTTCATAATCAATTCCTATATGAGATATTGGTGTATAACATTTAAGTTCATAATTTTTTCAAGAATCATTTCATAAAATTCATGTTGGCATACCAAAACATTAACATACACATTTCACACAGCATTGAGTATCGTACGATTTCAAAAACATTAAAATGCATGCATGCATAATCTATTTACTTTTGTTTTCCGTTCTTCTTGAGTACGTTCGTATTCAATGGTATGTGTTGGAGATATGCCCTAGAACCAATCGTGTCATACGGTCTAGGGATATCATCTTTATGTATATATAATTTTTG